>CAKNXH010063514.1:29000-55728 GCA_932178445.1 Andricus quercusramuli | reverse complement strand
AAGGAAATAAATAATTTCCAAAAGAAGATTTAAATTTGTAACCAGTTAGTTGAATTTTCAATCTAAAAAGATGAATTTTTAATCAAAAAGTTGAATTTTCAACAAACAAAAAAATAATGTTAACCAAAAAGTAGCATTTAAACACAAATAGTAGTCGAAGTTTGAAGAAAAAGGGACGAAATTGTAACGAAACACTTGAAAAAGACGACATTTTGCAACAAAATAGTTAAATTGTCAACCAAAGATATAAATTTCGAACTAAAATTGTAATATTTAATATTTAAACAACAAAAAATTAAATTTGAAATAAAAAGACAGTTGAATTAAACCAAAAAAGTAATTTTCAAAGTTCTCAACCAAAACAGATAAACCAAGATTGAAAAAGATTTTTCAGTCAAGAGAGAAAAAAAATGTCAATCAAAATGTTGAATTTTCTTGCCAAAACGGCGAATTCTCTACAAAACAATTAGATTTTTAACTCGAACATAAGATGTTTGAACTAAAAAGTTAATTTTCAACAAAACAGTTGACTTTTCAACTAAAAAAAAAATCAATTTCAAATCAGAAATAGAATAGTTAAATTTTTAGTTAAAAAAATTAACAACATAGTTCAATTTGCAACCAAAAATGGACTGATTACATTTTCATTGAAAAAATTAATTTTCAACGAAAAAGAAAGAACTTTCAACAAAATAGTTAAATTCTTAACCAACAAAATTAATTTTTAAACAAAGTAGTTCAAGTGTCAACCAAATAGATTAATTTTCTACCAAAAAAGCTTACTTCTACAAAGCAGTTTAATTTTCAACAGAATATTTAAATTAATAACCAAATAGTAGAGTTTTTAACCAAAAATATAACAGTCTACTTTTCATTTAAAATAATTAACTTGCAACCAAATAAGATGAATCTTCAACTAGAAAAGATTACTTTTCTACCAAACGAAGAATTTTCAATCCAAAAGAACGAATTTTCTATCCAAAAAGACGAATGTTCAAAAAATATTTGAATTTTCGACCAAGAATTAGGACCTTTTTATGAAATTAGTTGAATTTTCTACCGAAAGAATAGAATTTTAACCCAAAAGAATTAATTTTCAACAAAACAGTTAAAATTTCTATCCAAGAAGAAAATGCTCTACAAAGCAGTTGAATTTTTAACAAAGAAGTTGATTTTCATCGAAATTGTCGACTTTTCAACAACAAATTATCAATTTTCCACCAAAAATAGGACAGTCCAATTTTCAGTTCAAAAAATTAATTTTCTACCACAAAAAGGCTCATTTTAACAAAATACGTTAATTTTTAACAAAATAATTCAATTTTGAACTAAAAACGATCAATTTTTAATAAAAAATGGAATGGTTACATTTCCGTTGAAAAAAATATCATTTTCAATAAACCAAAAAGTAGTTTTTACCAAATAAGTAAATCTTCAACCAAAAAAATCAATTTTCAAACATAATAATTAAATTTTCAACCAAGTTGTAGAATTTTTAACCAAAAAAAGATTAATTCTAAACAAAAAAACAACAGTTGACTTTTCAAACAAGACGAATCTGTAACTAAAAAAGATTACTTCTCTACTCAACGATTAATTTTCAATCCAAAAGAATGAATTTTCTATCCAAAAAGACGAATGTCCAAAAAATAGTTGAATTTTCAACCAAGAATGAGGACCTTTTAAGAAATTAGTTGAATTTTCTACCAAAGGAATAGAATTTTAACCCAAAAGGATTAATTTTCAACATAACAGTTAAATTTTCAAGCCAAAATGAAACTTTTCTAAAAAAAAAAGTTGAATTTTGAACAAAGAAGGTAATTTTCATCCAAATTGTTGACTTTTCAACTAAGAATGATCAATTTTCAACCAAAAGTAGAATACTTGAATTTTCAGTTCAAAAAAATTATTTTTCTGCCAAAAAAGGCTAATTTTTAACAAAATACATGAATTGTTAACAAAACAAACGAATTTTTTTTACAAAAAAACGCTCAATTTTCAACAAAAAATGGAATGTTTACATTTTCATACAAAAAAATTAATTTTCAACAAAATACTTCAATCTTCAACCAATAAAATTAACTTTTAACCAAGTAGTTAAACTTTCAACCAAGTAGCTTAATTTTCGACCAAAAAATGTGACTATTCAGCAAAATTGTTGAAGTTTTGAACATGATTAAATTTTCAACCAAATAGTACAATTTTTAACTAAAAAAGATTACTTTTTTACCAAACGAAGCATTTTCAATCCAAAAGAACGAATTTTCTATCCAAAAAGACGAATGTTCAAAAAATAGTTGAATTTTCGATCAAGAATGAGGACCTTTTATGAATAGAATTTTAACCCAAAAGGATTAATTTTCAACAAAACAGTTACATTTTCTAGCCAAGAAGAAAATGCTCTACAAAGCAGTTTAATTTTCAACAAAGAAGTTGATTTTCATCGAAATTGTCGACTTTTCAACAACAAATGATCAATTTTCCACCAAAAATAGGACAGCCCAATTTTCAGTTCAAAAAATTAATTTTCTGCCACAAAAAGGCTCATTTTAACAAAATAATTGAATTTTGAACAAAATAATTCAATTTTGAACTAAAAACGATCAATTTTCAATCAAAAAACTGAATTGTTACATTTCTGTTGAAAAAAACATCATTTTCAAAAAAAATAAGTTTTAACAAAATAAGTAAATCTTCAACAAAAAAATCATTTTTCAAACATAATAATTAAATTTTCAACCAAACTGTAGAATTTTTAACCAAAAAAATATTAATTCTAAACAACAAAAGAAACAACAGTCGACTTTTCAAACAAGACGAATCTTCAACTAAAAAAGATTACTTCTCTACTCAACGATTAATTTTCAATCCAAAAGAATGAATTTACTATCCAAAAAGATGAATGTCCAAAAAATAGTTGAATTTTCGACCAAGAATGAGGAATTTTTATGAAATTAGTTGAATTTTCTACCTAAAGAATAGAATTTTAACCCAAAAGGATTAATTTTCAACATAACAGTTAAATTTTCAAGCCAAAATGAAACTTTTCTAAAAAAAAAAGTTGAATTTTGAACAAAGAAGGTAATTTTCATCCAAATTGTTGACTTTTCAACTAAGAATGATCAATTTTCAACCAAAAGTAGAATACTTGAATTTTCAGTTCAAAAAAATTATTTTTCTGCCAAAAAAGGCTAATTTTTAACAAAATACATGAATTGTTAACAAAACAAACGAATTTTTTTTACAAAAAAACGCTCAATTTTCAACAAAAAATGGAATGTTTACATTTTCATACAAAAAAATTAATTTTCAACAAAATAGTTAAATCTTTAACCAATAAAATTAACTTTTAACCAAGTAGTTAAACTTTCAACCAAGTAGTTTAATTTTCGACCAAAAAAGGTGACTTTTCAGCAAAATTGTTGAAGTTTTGAACATGATTAAATTTTCAACCAAATAGTACAATTTTTAACTAAAAAAGATTAATTCTGAACCAAAAAATATAAAATTCAACTTTTTTTTTAAACTTTTTAAAAACTTTTTTTAAAAGAATTCACTTTCAAGCAAAAATAGATGGGTTTTCTTATTGGGTTCTATTAATTCAGTTCACATTAGAGCGAAAAAAAAGGATAAAAGGGGAATTTTCCTATAAATAGGAGAAAAAAAGGAATTCTTTTAAAAATGGAAAAAGAAGGGAATAGAGGAAAGAGTGTGAAGTCTGGGATTAACTTTTTTTCTAGCTTAACTTTAAAATTCCTATTATCCAAAGTGCATTTCTCGTAATTTTCTTTAGCTACAAAATCCCTTGACTTTTTTTGTCTGAATTAAAATAATTTAACTTACTCGTTGCTGATGTAACAGGCATTAGAGCCTGTCGTATGCTAGTTTCCCAGGATCTGGCTAAATGTGCGCCAATCCCACTTTCCGGGGGAGGAACTTGACCATTACTTCCACTAGCAAACATAGGATCTTCTCCCACATAGTAATCCAAATTTGCTGTTCTTAATTCAAAACAGTGCATCGTTTCTGAAAAACAGAAAAATTGTATTGTAAATTCCTTATTTTAAAAAAATCCTACAACTACTAAATTGAATTAGAAATATGGAAAGACAACATAATTTTAAATAGTAGACTAAAATAATAAAATACTAACGAGTATGAGCTGCTGTAGGTGGTTCAATTGCCAAAATTTCACCAAGAGGTATTTCCTTATAATATTTTGATCCTGTATCGCTTTGGAAAAAAGTCAAAGATTTGGAATCGAGTCTCCAATAATGTCTTTTTCTCTGAAATATCAAGAATAAATATTATAACTCGCAAATATCGGAAGTGTAGTCAAATAATACTTGAAATAAAAGAAATTAAAATAGAAGTTTATTAGGATTTGTTAAAAAATTATATTCTGGTACTAGTCAAATCTCAGAAAATAATTCCCAGTTATTTTACAAGTTCTTCCCAGTTTTAGAACAAATTTACTGATATGGAATTGTTTAAATTCAAAACTGAACTATAAATTAAAATGCACTATTTAGCAATTACAGATTGAAATACTTTTAAATTTAATAGATTTAATTTCGTGGTCTTTAAAATGAAATTCTTGATCACATTCGAATTTGAACAATTTAAAACAAATTAGGCTCTCAAAATTGAAAGTTAAAATTTAAACAACTCGTAGAATTAAAAATTAAGATATCTAAAAATAACAATGTTTAAATTCAATCCTTTAAAATTATTATTATTTTTCAATTGATGCTTTAAAAGTTCAAACATTCAAAAATTGAGAATCAGGCATTCGAAATGGAATAATTTAAAATTCAAGATTTTTAAACTAAAACCTTGTTAATGGAACACATTCCGAATGCTACTGAAATTTTCAAAAATACTAAATAAATATACAAAAATCTATGAAATAAACTGACACCCTCTAAATTATAAATCAGGGTTGCTACAAAATCCCAATGTTAGATATATATCAACACAATAGTTTATTTTAACCAAAGTGAATATTCGAGAAAAAATAAATTCTCAACAAAAAGTGTAATAGTTGATATTTCCAACAAATTTTTTTAAACCAAAAACTGTTTAATACGATCCAAAAATTCGAATTTTTAACAAATTAGTTGAATCCTCAACCAGAAAAGACTAATTTTTAAACCAAAAAGAGGTATTTTCAATAAAAGAGTTGAATTTTCAACCAATTCAGTCACTAAAGAGAAAAATCTCATCCAAACTGTTGAATTTTCAAGACAAAAATACGAATTTCCAGAAAAACAGTTGAGTTTTCAACCCGAAAATAGGAATTTAAAAAAAATTGAATTTTCAACGTAAAAAAAACCGAGTTTTCAATCAAATGAATTAAATTTTAAAACAAAAAGACAGATTTCCAAGCAAAAATAGAATAGTTGCATTTTCAATTAAAAAATTAATTTTCCACTAAAAAAAGCGAGTCTTCAACAAAATAGTTAAATTTTCATCCACACAAGTTAATTTTTATGTAAAATGATGAACCTTCAACCAAAAAAAAAATTAATTTTCAACCAAATAGTTGAATTTTCAAACCAAAAGATAACTTTTCTACCAAAAAATACAATTTTTCAACCAAATACATGAATTCTCAAATAAAAAAGATAAATTTTCAACCAAAAACATAATATTTGAATTTTCAACTAAAAAACAACGAATTATCAATCAAATATTTAAATTTGCAACCAAGGAAATAAATTTTTAATGAAAAAATCAACTAATGAGATTACTTTTCTACCGCCAAAGATGAATTTTCAATAAAATAGTTGAATTTTTACCTAAAACAGATAAAATTTCATTTTATTATTTTAGACCAAAGAAATAAATTTTGAATTGAAATAATTAATCTTTAACCAAAAAAAATTGTTTGAACCAATTACTTGAATTTTCAACTCAGAAAATGAATTTACTATAAAAAAAAGACAATTTTTCAACAAAATACGTGAATTTTCTACAAAAAAAATTTCAACCAAAAATAGAATAGTTAAATTTTTAGTTAACGAAATAGATTTCCCACTAAAAAGACAAAGAATTTTTAATAAAATAGTTAAATTTTAAGCGAAATAGTTACATTTTCAACCTCGACGAATAAATTTCTATCAAGAAAGTAAAATTTTCGACAAAAAATGGAAGTTACATTTTCAGTTAAAGAAATTAATTTTGAATAAGATAACTATTTTTCAACAACAAAAAATTAATTTTCATCAAAAAAAATTAATTTTTGAAAAAAGGTCAATTTTCAAACAAGGTTTAATTCCATACAAAAAAATTGTTATCAAATACATTAATTTTCAACAAAATATTTTAATTTTTAGAGAAATTTTTGACCTAAGAGTTAAATTTTCAACCGAAGAAATAAAAAATTAATCAAAAAGATGAAGTTCCAACTAATGAGATTACTTTTCTACCGCCAGAGACGAATTTTTAACAAAACAGTTGGATTTTTACCTAAAACAGATGCAATTTCAATCAAAATGGTATAGTTACATTTTTAGTTAAAAAATTTCATTTTCAACTAAAAAGAGATTTATTTTCAAGGAACTATTTATATTTTAGGCAAAAGAAATAAATTTTGAATTGAAATAATTAATCTTCAACAAAAAAAAAATTGTTTGAACCAAATACTAGACTTTTCAACTCAGACGATGAATTTTCTATAAAAAAAGACAATTTTTCAACAAAATACGTGAATTTTCTACAAAAAAAATTTCAACCAAAAATTTTCAACCTCGAAGAATAAATTTCTATCAAGAAAGGAAAATTTTCGACAAAAAAGGAAATAGTTACATTCTCAGTTGAAGAAATTAATTTTTAATAAGACAACTATTTTTCAAAAAAAAAAAAAAAAAAATTAATTTTCGATAAAAAAGGTCAATTTTCAAACAAGGCTCGATTCCACACAAAAGAATTGTTATGAAATACATTTATTATAAAAAAAATATTAAAATTTTTAGAGAAATTTTTGATCTAAGAGTTATATTTTTAACCAAACTGATGAATTAATCACCAAGATGATTAATATTCTACCACAAAAGACGAATTTTCAACCAAATATAGAAATTTTCAACCAAATAGTTGAATTTTCAACCGAACATCAAATGTAAAAATTCTGAGTTAAAAAAAATTAATTTCCAACAAAAATTTCAACAAAATAGTTACATTTTAAACGAATAAAAACGTTTTTCAACTACAGTGATGAATCACCAACAAAAAAAATGAATTTTTAACAAAGTAGCTCTATTTTGAAGTAAGTAGTTGAATTTTCAAACAAAACAGATGACTTCTCAACAAAGAATGTAATAGTTGATATTTCAACAGAAAAATATTTTAATTTTAAAATCAAAAATAGTCGAATTCAACAAAAAAAGACGAATTTTCAACCAAATAGTTGAATCCTCAACCAAAACAGACTAATTTTGAAGCAAGCAGTTGTGATTTTTAATTAAAAAAATATGCAATTTCTACCAAAATAAATGCATTTTCAACCCAAAAAGCCGAATTCTCAACAAAAAAATTAAAGTTTCAACCAAAACGAATGAATTTTTAACAAAATTGATAAATTTTCAACAAAATGATAAAATTAGCTTCAAGTTCAGTTTATTGAAAATTCCCTGACTCTGTCAGGTTTTCGATGACATTCCCTGACTAGTTTTAAATTCCCTGATCTTCTCTGACTTTGTGGAATTTCTTGACTTGTAGCAACCCTGTAAATTTCTAATTGTTAATTAAGAGCATCAGAAAAGAATATTTACCGAAGGATCTCGGTTTGTAAAGTGCACCATCCATCCTTCTTTTAATACTTGAGAGCCACGTTTTTTTGTGTGTTTAACACTCTGCACAATTCTCATTAGTGGAATATTGTTACTAGGAGTTGAGCTACAGCTAAAAATAAAGATTAAATTATGTAACTTCCACAATGCTTCATGATCAACAGTAAATTAAATTAATATAAAAATTCGAAAATAAAATAATTAAATTGAAATTGGCCTTAAATTGAATAACTTACCTAGATGGTCTCGATTTTTCCAAACTCTCAGTCGATATGTCATGGGGAGAAGCAAATTCAGAGTATTTTCCATTCATCGTCTTTTCATCATTTAAATAAGAGAGCTGAGGTGGTTGAGGCAAAGATTCGGCATCACTATCTCCATCACCTTCTTCATTTCTACCATCACATCTTCCTTCGGGTTCACTACCAACCCCACTATCAGGATATTCGATACCTAAATCAAGTATTCATTTTTATTTTTTATTAATATCCATAAAATATTCTAGAATTCCCCTGATTTTTCCCTGACTAATTTTTCATTTTTAAATATTTTTAATATTTAAATCCCAAAATTCTAATCTTGTGAAATTTTCAACACAGAATCTTTCATAAATGGAATAAAACAAATTTTAATTTAATTTATAAATTAACAGGGTTCACAGCGCAAAAGGAGCTCAAAAAAGGGGAAATAGGGTAATTTTCTCACGAAAAAGGGGGAAAATAGGGGAAAGTTTAAACATTTATTTTTACGTGTCCAAAAGAAAAAACAATCTTTTTATAACAAATGTTATATTTAAAAAAAAATTTCAATGATTTCTCAAGGATTTCTGCCATTAAAGAATTTATTTTTAAAAATTGGATACTTTCAATGTAAATTTAAAACTACTCTCTGCAGTAGAGCGAAGTGAAAATACTGAAATTAATCGAATCGTTTGAGCTCAGGGATAACAATTTGTGGGTCGATATCCAAAATAAGTGAAGAAACAATTTTTTTAATCGGTAAATATCTTCTGTTCTCTTTTTAAAATTTACAATTAAAAATTGTAATAATTAAAAAAAATGTGCCTTATTAAAATTTTTTTTAACATATACTGAAACATGTTTTTTGGATTGATTCAAACCTCACATTTCTTCAGCTTGAACCATAGAAAAATGTTATTATTTTTTATCCATGGGGAACATTTCTTCGTGGTGTTTATAACGTTCCAAAATCGCAAAAAAGATATGAAATCCCAAAAAGCCTAACTCACGACAAAAATTTTTTTCCGAAAAACCAAAATAAAGAAATGTTTCGTTGGTTCCAGGTGAATAAATTTCAGGTCCGACATATTCAACTTTTTTTTAAATGTGTGCATATGACTCAATCCAAAAAAACGTGTTTTTGCACATTTGCAAAAAAAACTGTAACTGAGCAAGAAATTTATTTTTAAATTTCGCAATTTAAAATTTTCAGTAAATGAGGTAATTTTTGAATAAAATAGTTCAATTTTAGAATTAAGAACATCAGTTTTTAACTAAAAATCGAATAGTTACATTTTCGATTCAAAAAATTAATTTTCAATTGAAAAAACTGAATTTTCGCCCAAATTGTTGAATGTTGAAGCTTAAAAGAAGAATTTTTTACAATCCAGTCGATTTTTCAACACAAAAATATAAATTTTCAATTAAAAAGTTAATTTTTAACCAAACATTGAAATTTTTAGTTAAACCCCTAGTTTTTAACAAACAGAAAAAAACTTTAACTAAAATGATGATTTTTTAACTGAAAAATGAATTTTTGGAAAAGTAGTTCAAAATTCGACCAATTAGTTGAATTCCCTACAAAACTGTTGAAATTTCGAGCAAAAATTCAAATTTTCTACAAAACAGTTGAATCTTTCATCTGAAAACACGAATTTTCAACAAGAGTTGAGTTTTTAACCAAAAAAGATTTATTAATCAATAAAGAAAAAAATTGCATTCGAAATATCGAATTTTAAACCAAGAAGATTAATTTTCTACAAAAAAGGACGAATTTTTAACAAATTACATAAATTTTTAACCAAATAGTTGAATTATCAGAAATAAAAATATCAACTTTGAACTAAAAATGGAATTTCTACATTTTCATTGCAAGAAACTAATTTTCGATTGAAAATACCCAATTTTCTACCAAATTATTGAATTTTTGAGCCAAAAACAGAACTTTCAACAATACTGTTCAATTTTGAACTCAAAAATATAAGCTTTCAATACAAAAAATAATTTTTCATCAAAAATTGCAATTTTCAGTTTAAAAAACATGAATTTTTAACAAAGTAGTTTGATTTCTAACCAAAAAGACAGCTTTTCAACAAAATAAATATATTTTCAACCAAATAGTTCAATTTTTAACTACTTTTCTGCCAAAAAATATAACTTTTGAACGAAATTCATGAACTTGCAACCAAATAGTTGAATTTCCGACTAAAAAATATATACTTTCAAACACAAATAGAATAGCTCAATTGTGAGTTAAAAAAAAAAATTTTTACGAAAAAAAAGTTTCAAAAATAGTTAAATTTCCAAGCAAAGATTTTAAAAAATTTGTCTATTCCAACTAAAATGTGTTAATCTTCTAAAACGTACTTAAAAATACTACATGTTTTGTAACTGTTCCCATTTTATATTGGATAAAAACTTCTGTCTCCAGTTTTCACATTTTCAACTTGCTTTAAAATGTTGCATCTTCAAATTTTTTTAAAGAATATTTATTTTTAATGGTCAGCACTTCAAACGTGTACCTTATTTCTTCATAAATAATTTATTTAAGTGCTATAATTGCTTTAATTATTATTCAATTATGGGTACAATTTCAAATATCGTATATTTAAAGAGGAAAGGAGAAAAAGGGGAATCCAAGAAAAAAAGGGGAAGACTGTGCACCCTGAATTAATTAAAAGAATTCGATGAAATTAATAAGAATTCTAGGTCAATTTCAACGAATATATGATAAATTCATAAGACTTAAAAACAATTCAAGTTAAATTCAAATGAATTCGACAAAATTCAAAAAATTTCAACGAATTCAGTAGTTTGAAATGAGTTTAAATACAAATTCAAGAGAATCAAAAAGAATTTGCTAAAATATCTAAGAATTCAAGGTGAGTTTGAAGGACATCATAATGAATTAAACAAAAACTAAAAAAATTCGAAAAAATGCATTGAATTTTCTAGAATTAAGTGAATTTAGAAGAATTCAAGTGAATTCAAACAATTTTCAAAAATGACGAAGGAATTCAGGGTGAATTAATAAATTCAAATAAATAGCAAAAAATATTTGAAAATCTCTTCAAATCTTTGAAACTTTGCGAAATCCCTTACTTCTTGTGAATAAATTCTTTGAAATCCATTAAAATATTATAAAATGCCGTAAAATTCTATGAAACCTGATATTTTCTGAAATCCTAGAAAATAAATTGAAATATTTTGAGAGCTTTTAAAATCCCTAAAATCAATGAAATCGTCAGAAATCTTGTCAAATCCTTTGGAATCTTTTTAAATATCTTAAAATCTTATAGTTCCTTTTAAAATCGTTCCACATCTTTCTAAATTCTAGTCAATTCCTTGGAATATTTTAAAATATCCTAAAATATTACAAATCCTTTGAAATCCATTGAAACCTTTGAAAGCTCTGGAAAATGATTTGTAATCTTTTAAAATACCCTAAAATATTTCTAAACCTTTATAATCTTTTGAAATCCCTTGAACATTTTTGAAAAATCTTGAAAATACTTTGGAATCTTTTAAAATACCCTAAAATATTTCAAATCCTGCGAAATTTTTTAAAGCTCTCGAAACTGACTTGGAAGTTTTTTAAGTACTCTAAAATATTTCAAATTGTTTGACATGACATTTTTTAAAGCTCTTGAAAATTTCTTTGAACTTTGAAAAAGACCTTTCAAATCTTTCAAATTCTTTGGAATCCATTCAGATTATTGAAATCAATTGATAATTCCTTAGAATACTTTTAAACATCCTAAAATCTTTAAAATTCTTAACAATCTTTGGAAATACCTTAAAATATTTGAAATTCAACGAAATCCCTCAATTCTTGTGAATAAATTCTTTGACATTCCCTAAAATATTGTAAAATCCCGCGAAATCCGAGAATATTTCCTGAAATCCTGGAAAATTGATTCTATATCTTCCCAAATTCTAGAAAATTCTTTAAACCCCCACGAAAATTGTTGTGAATCCCTTAAAAAAGCCTTGGAAATTCCTTGCAAATTTTTAAGCCTCTAGAATAAATAAAAATACTCTAAAATCTTTCAAATTCATTGAAATCCCTTCAAATTAATGAAATCAAATGGAAATTCCTTAGAATATTTTTAAATATCCTAAAATCTTTCAAATTCCTTTAATTTTTTTTGACATTTTTGTAATCCTATGAAACCTTTCAATTCTTGTGAATAAATTCTTTGGAATTTACTAAAGTATTACAAAATCCCGTTAAATCTGATATTTCCTGAAATCCTGAAAAATTTATTTGAAACATGGGAAATCTTATAAAATCCCTTGGAATCCCGTTAAATATCCTTAAATCTTATAGCTCGTATAAAATGATTCCATATCATCCCAAATTCTAGGAAATTATTTAAAACTCAAGCCCCATAAAGTTTAACACGTGTGTTAAACTTCATGGGGCTTGCGGCTAAATATCATTTTTTTTCAAAACAAAAAAAAAATGGATTTATTTGTGTGTGGGTTCGAACAAATTTCTAGGGTGTCACCATTGAAATTCGAAAAAAAAAAAATGTTTTGGACCACCCTAGTGCTCAGTCTTCCCCCTTTTTTTCTTAGTTTCCGCTTTTTTCTTGAAATTCTCCCTTTTCCCCCTTTTCTCAAAAAACTTCCCCTTTTCCCCCTTTTTTCTTTAAATGTACTATTTTGAAAATGCAATATTTGAATTACGCAGAAAATTCTCTGAAATTAGTAAGTTTACCCATTATTGGATAATAATTAAAGCAATTAAATTAATTATTTATGAATAAATAAGGTACACGTTTCAAGTGCTGAACCATTAAAAATAAATATTGTTAAACAAATTTTAAGCTGAAACATTTTAAAGCATGTTGAAAATGTGAAAACTGGAGACGGAAGTTGTTATCCAATATAAAATTGGAACAGTTAAAAAATATATAGTACTTTTTGAATAAGTATTAGAAGGTGAGCATTTTTTTTTGAAATGTACAAACTTAAATACCTAATTAAAAAATGGAATATTTCAAATTCGTCAACTGCAATTTTAAATGATCTAACTTAGGCAAGTTTTAGTTTCAATTTGAGAGCACTAAAGAATAGGGCCGAGTGAAAATCATAAAATAAATCAAATCGTTTGAGATGAGGGAAAAAAATCTTGTGGGTTGGCATTCGACAAAACTGAAAAAAAATGGAAATCAGTAAAAATTAACGATTTCAAGTTTAAAATATTTCACATTGGTTCGAAGATGGTGACGAATTCGTTATATATACAGCTTTTACGAGTGAAAAATTAAAAATTACGAAATTTAAAAATAATTTTTGTCTCAATAACACTTTTTTTGAAAGTGTGCAAAAACATGTTTTTTTTTTGATTGAATCATTATGCACACATTTATAAAAAAAGTTGAAAATGTCGAACCTGAAATTTATTCAGCTTGAACCAAAGAAACATTTTATCATTTTGCTTTTTCGAATAAAAAAAACAAATTTCTGGAGTGTCCCCATAAAATTAACAAAAAATTTGTCCAATGCATTTTTCGACCACCCTGCTATTTTTTCAATATCTTCTTAAAAAGTAGACAAATTGGCTTCATCCTGGGCTCATTTCATACAGAATTTTGAGATCTTTTTACTTTTTGAAGAGAAAATTTGTAGCTAATTAGTGCGCGCGTGGCGCGCACAATGTTCTAGTACATATAGTAAAAATTTACAAGGAAATTTAATTTACTATACCTGCATTGTCACATGGATTTTCCCCAGTACAGTCTTTGGGAATTTTCTCAATGCATTTTTTATGTGCATTGTATTGGCAGTCTTTACATTGGAGGCCTTGTTTGAACAACCCACGTAATAATTTTTTACAGAAAGCACAAACTGTCGGTCTCGTGTACGTGTGGACCACAAACGTATGTGGGATTTTGATTCGAGTCGCCATTTCTCGTTCTACCCAGACTGGTCTTCCTCCTAACGATGGAGAACGAGATTGCTTTGGTGTCACGATACTCGGAATTGCCTGAGAACAGTATTTTTTTCAGAAAATTTGCCTTTTCAATCATCAATTTATCGGAAAAATTGGAAATTGTTAATTGAAAATATGCGGCTTTTTTTGTTGTTTTAATAATAGGGGATAGAAGAGTATAATTCATAATTAGAATGTTTTGGAACATTAGAATTATATTTAAAATAATGGTTTGAATCGATTAGTAAAATTAACATTAAAATGAATCTCCAGGCTAGAGATTTTTCTGGTAAAGATTTGTTAAGTAGGGATCTTGTTTTGGATAAAATAAAAAAACTACAATTTGGAAATAATAAGCCTTTATTTAAGTACTCAAGTCACATTTCGCTCAAAAAAATAATTATGTATAGATTCCCTCAACATTTCTTAAAATTCTGATTACAAAATATATTTTCATATAAAAAAACTTGGAATGTCCCTGGAAAATTTTTTACAAGAAAGTACGAAAAATTAGATCCATTTTTACAGAAGTCTACGAATAAATGTAATAAATTACATCAAAAATACAGGAAAGTACAACTTTTTTCTATTATTCGGACGAATTTTGTACTTTTTTTGTATATTGTTGTATTTTATTGTAGTCTTGATTTCATACAAAAATTTACAAAAAAGTACAACCACAAGAATTTAAAAGTATAAGAATATACAGGAAGTTACAGATTTTGCAGCCAAAAAGTTGTTTTTTCTCGACCTAGGATAACAAATATTGGGAATATTGTTGTTAAAAAGAATCCTTCCGTATGAAATTTTTTTTTCAAATATATAGCAATCAATTTTACATCATATATCTCATTTAAAATTAGGTCATTGCAATTTTCTCAATATTTGTCATCCTAGGTCGAAAAAGAACAACTTTTTGACTGCAAATAAAAACTGAACAATTCAGAAAGAATTGAACACGGTCATTGAAATTAAAAAATTCTACCTCTTAAAAAAACAATTTTTCATTTAATGTTATAAAAACTTAACTGAGAATTAAAACACTTAAAGTGGGATACTTTTTGATTTTAAACTTTAAAAATTAAAGTTGAAAAATTGTTTAATTCAAACACACAATAATTTACGCGCATAAAATGGAAGCTTTTAAACTTTTCAATTGAAAAATTGGTCATTAAAAGCCGTTAAATAGTATGAATTTTAATATTTAACTTTTATACATTGTACAATTGAAAGATTTCAAAAAATTGAAATCCACGCTATTATTTTCAATGCTATAAATTGAAGAATGAATTAAAAAATTTATAAATTTCATTGTAATCTATTTTAAGTTAAAAACAATTAATTGAATATCATAATTTGCTTTGATTTTTTTTAAATATTCCCTTAAATACTTGTTTAAAAAAATCATATCAAAATTTTCCAGGAATCTAATAAAAATGTTATTATCTTGGAACTCGAATTTTTCCTACAATTTTTTGAAAATCCTGCAAGATTAAAAAAATTGACTTAAAACCTTCCAGATTATTTTTTGAAAATCTGTTTGAATATATATATATATATATTTTTTTTTAAATTAATTTTTAAACAAAAAAATAATTTTTAGTTTTTCTAGGAACTTAAGAAACTGAGTTCTTTTGAAATCTTCAAAAAATTTAAAAAGGCTTCTAAATTTTTCGGTCAAAATCTTCAAAAATCTACATTTTGTTTTACATGTTTTGTAATCTTTTCAAGATTTAAATTATATTGGAATCTTCTCGAAACTTCTAAATATATCCTAAACTTCCTCCAATTCTTTCCAAATTAATAATTGTTTAATTGTTATTCATTAATCAAAATTTGTTTTGTTTTTTTGTAATTTTAAATATTTTCTGAACATTAATTTTCCAAGACAAAAAACCATTTTACATCTTCACATCAATCTTAAGGATTTATTTTTATTTTCTGAAAGCCTTTAAAGATCCTTAAAAGCCTTAAAATTTTATTTCGAAATCTTCAAAAAATTGGATTTTTAATAAGTTTGATATTATTTTAAAGATAACCACTTTTAATCCGATACGAAACTAACATCTCTGACTTAAAATTACGTTTGATATATGTGAATATCTAGGTACAATTTTAATTTAAAAAAAAGTCGTATAACTGAAATTGCAGCTTGATCTGTGATTTATTATAATAGCAAAAGTTCTTCGTAAAAATGTTATATTTTTGTAAAATTGTAGTTACGTGTAGAAAGTTATATATTACATACCCTACAAAAATCGTCAGTAAAGTGTAAGTCGAAGCGTTGATGCGGATTCTAAAAATATTGCTGGTAAAAATGTATAATTTTTGGTTTAAATTTCTACATTTCTACAATAAACAACCAATATTTACAACATAGTTTCAAGCCCAGTTTCCCAATATTTAAACTTTGGCAAAATCTTGTATTTTTTGTAAAGATTTTTAATTTTCTACGCTAATTTACGTAAAATTAAAACTGATTTTATGACGTCAAACACCCAAAGTAAAACAAATGTAAAATCCTGTAGTTTTCTGTAATACCTTGTAGATTTTTACAACCAAGTAAAAAAATATGAATAAAAAGTTATAAAAATTTTTGAATTGCAGAAACTCATACTTTATTGCTAATTTTATTACTTTTCTACGAGAAAATACGAGAAAAAATTATCTACTTGTATTTAATTGTATTTTTTATGCTGCATTTAGTACATTTTTTTCTACTAGAAAGTAGATGTTTTAACAGAAAACAGTTGTAGAAATGTTGTACTTTCGTGTAAAATTTTTTTCCACCAGGGGTCTATTATATAAAATTTAAATAATGTATTTCAAGGCACCTTTTATTTCCGAATTAACTAAAAATCAAGGTTCTTAAAAATTGTCATTGCTGCCATTCTATAACTAAAAGGTATTAACAAAAAGTTATTAAAAATAATGCACAGATCCATTCAAATAGAATACTTTCAAAATACTGGAACAAAATATTTCTAATAGAAAAATTAAGTACTTCTTCAACAAAAAGATGTATAAAAATTCTGGGGAATGTTTCCGAAGCTTGGTTTTGGACACAAAAAGTCCTGCCGTCACTTTTGAAAAAGCTGACTTATTTAAGGAACTTTTTCCAGGGAAAGGAGCTCACCAGGGTACTGTTGTTTTGACTCGTGTTAGGCGTGAGAGTCGTACTGTGGTTGTCGTCACTGGCACTTGTTAAACTACTCGTGGAACTCTGACTTGGAGATCTTGGAACATTCAAAAGAGTCGAGCTATGTCGTCTTTGACTCGCGTCTTGAGAACAGTTATTCGGGACTTTTATAATACATCGCTTGTGGTAGTTCATGCCACACCCTGAAGCAAATTAGAAAAAGTTTTTGTTAAAAAAACAATAAAATAATCCATGCTCTCACAATCTAATAAAAATAAGTCGAATTTATCAGTCGCTACTTTGAAGAATTTAGGAAACTGAACAGCTTCAAGAAAACTTCAATAATAAAAAATTCGACACCAAACATTTTAGTAAAAGGAAAAATGATTATTGATCGAGGGGTTAATTACTCGGATTTTTGGTGTACATTAGATTGCATGGGATTGCAAAATATTCCATTAGATTGCAAAAGATTACATGGATTATGTGATATTCATTATATAGAACAAAATTATAGGATAATCAGCATTGAAATAAATAATAAAAAAATGTTGAAAGAATTATTGTAAAAAGTAGAGAGAAACTACAAAGAAAAGATTTATTTTAAACCTCTCATAATCTCATATGAAAGTACACAAAATATCGATCCTGCACAAATAAACATTAAGCAGCAAAAATGTGTGGATTCCCTTGATATCTTTAAATTACTTAAACTTTAATTGAAATATGAACCATCTGGAATCTTTTGAAATCCGTTGATACTATTGGAAATATTTTTAAGTCGATTACAATTATTAAATATATTGAAATATATTGTAATTTCTAAAATCATCCAAAATCTTTAAAATAATTGGAGGTCCAATAAATGTTATTCTTCTTTCGTAAAGTATAAATCATTTGAAATCCCTTCAAAATAAATTCAATTAAACGCATTCATTAAAGATATCTAAAGAAATCATTTAAATCTCTAGAAATATTTGCAATCCCTTGAAATCCTTCGATAATTAAGAAAATCCTTTATATGTTGTAAAATTCCTTGAAATTTTTTATATCTCTTCAAATCCTTTAGAATCCCTTGAAATCTTTGAGAAGCGTAAAAATGCATTTTAAAAAGTATGAATCATTTAAAAGCCCTTCAATAAGCATTCAAATTAAACTTAATCTCTAAAGTTATCTAAAAAAATCGTTCAAATCTGTAGAAATCCCTTGAAATCCTTGGAGAATTAATCAACTCCTTTATATGTTGTGAAATTCCTTTAAAAACCTTTAAAATTTTGGAGAAATTCTACCAAACTCTTAAAAATCCATTGAAATGTTTTATATCTCTTAAAATCCTTTAGAAACCCATGAAATCTTTGGAAAGCGTAAAAATTCATTTAAAAAAGTTGAAATCATTTGAAAGCCCTTGAATATCACTCAAATTAAACTTAGTCATTAAAATTATATAAAAAAAAGTCGTTTGAATCCCTAGAAATCTCTGAAATCCATGGAGAATTAATAAAATCCTTTTACTCATGTAAAATTCTTTGAAATAATTAAAATCCCTTGAAACCCATAGAATCGCTAACAATCGCTTGAAATTCAGTGCAATTTTTTTATTTTGCAAAGTTCTCTAGAAATATCATGAAAAGTTTGGAGAAATCCTAAAAAATTCTTTGAAATCCCTTGACATTTTGTATATCTCTTGAAATCCTTCAGAATCCTTAGAAATCTTTGGAAAGCGTAAAAATCCATTAAAAAAAAAGTATAAATCATTTGAAATCCCTTTGAAAATAAATTCAAATAAACTTATTCATTAAAGTTTTCTAGAAAAAACTTTAAAATCCCTAGAAATTTTGAAAGTCCCTGAAATACTTGGGGAATTACTAGAATCCTTTTGATCTTGTGAAATTCCATGGAATACCTTAAAATCTGTGGAACCGCTAACAAGCCCTTGGCATTCAATGAGATTTCTTTATTTTTCAAAGTTTTCTAGAAATTTCTTGAAATATTTTGAAATCCTACAAAATTCTTTGAAATCCCTTGAAATTGTATCCCTTCAAATCCTATAGAATCCCTTAAAATCTCTTGAAACCTTTGGAAAGCGAAGAAATCCATTTTAAAAAGTATGAATCATTTTAAATCCCTTGAAAATAATTTAAGTTAAATTTATTCATTAAAGATATCTAAAAAATTGTTTAAATCCCGAAAAATCTTTACAATACCTTGAAATCCTTGAAAACTTAATAAAATCCTCTACATGTGAAATTCATTGAAATCCATTAAAACCCCTTGAAATCTGTGGAATCGCTAACAATCCCTTCCAAATTAATGAAATTTATTTTCCTAGGTTCTCTAGAAATCTCTTTAAAATTTTAGAAAATTCTTACAAAATTCTTTGAAATCTCTCGATTGGAAAGAGTAAAAATCCATTTAAAAAATTATAAATCATTTGAAAGCCCTTGAGTATCATTTAAATTAAACTTATTCGTTTAATTTATAATTGAAAAAATCGTTAAAATCCCTATAAATTTTTGCAATCCCTTGAAATTCTTGGAGAATTAATAAAATCTTTTACATGTTGCGAAATTTAATGAAATACCTTGAAATCCCTTAAAATCTGTGGAATCACTAAAAATCCTCTGAATTTCAATGAAATTTCTTTATTTTCTAAAGTTCTCTAGAAATCCCTTAAAATGGAAAGCCTACTTTCTTTAAAATCCCTTCAAATCTTTGAAAAGCCTAAAAATCCATTTAAAGAAGTATACATGATTTGAAACCCCTTGCATATCATTTAAATTCAAGTTATCGTAAAAAACCGTTAAAATCCTTTAAAATCTTTGAAATCCCTGGAGAATTCATAAAATCCTTTATATATTGCGAAATTCTTTAGAATACCTTAAAAGCTCTTAAAAGCTGTGGAATCGCTAACATCTCCCGAAATTCAATGAAATTTCTTTATTTTCCAAAGTTCTCTAGAAATCCCTTGAAATATTTGGAAATCCTACGAAATTCTTTGAAATCCCTTGAAATTTTTTATATCTCTTCAAATATTTTAGACACCCTTAAAATCCCTTGAATATAATTTAAATTAAACTTATTCCTTAAAGTTATCTAAAAAAAATCGTTCAAATCCCTAGAAATTTAACGAAATTCCCTGAAGTCCTTGGAAATTTAATGAAATTCTCGAATCTTGAAATACCTTCCTTGAAATACCTTTCTTGAAATACTTTTCCTTGAAATACCTTCAAACCCCTTAAAATCTTAAGGGATCTCTTCAAATTTCCTGTTACTTAATTTATTTTCGCAAATTACCAGAAAGCCTTTGAAATTTTTGGAAATCCTACAAATCCGTGAGAATATTTTTAATCTCTTGAAAACCGATAAAACCTTTCAATATTAGTTCAAGTATATAGAAATCCTATAAAATCCTTTCAAAGGATTGAAACCCGTGGAAAACCCTCGAAATTTGTTTAAATCCTTTAAAATTCTATGAAATTTTTATAAAATCTGACGAAGTTGCTTAAGATCTTTGGAAATTCGCTGGAATTCAAATCAAATTAAACTTATTACTCAAAGTTCTCTAGAAAACGCGTTTAAATCCCTATACATTTTTGAAATCCTTTAATCCGGTGAAATTTCTTAAAATCCTTTGAAATCGCTTAAAATTTCTTCAAATTCAATTTATTTTCCCAATTTCACTAGAAATATATTTATATCTTTGAAAATCCTACAAAATTCGTTGAAATCCCTTGAAATTTGTTTAATCTTTTGAAATCCTTTGGAATTCCTTAAAATTCCCCGAAATGTTTAGAAATCTTCAAAATCATCTTAACTCCCTCGAAATGCTGATAAATTTCTTGAAATCTGTGGAAATATTTTTAAATCTCTTAAAAACTGATGAAATCTTTCAAAATTAGTTGAAATATTTGGAAAACCCTTAAATTCCGTTCAAGTTCACCGAAATTTGTTGAAATCCTTTGGAATACCTTAAAACCTGATATCTTTTGTACTTTCTCTATTTTTAGCATCAACTCTTTAAATATTTGAAATTTCTTTACTTCTATACTGATTTTCTAAAATGTTTTTTTTAGAATCATAAAAAAATTATAAGGAAGTCATTATGGGAAAATTACCTTCGCATTTTAGACCTTGGCGAACGAGACCAAAGAGCATTTCTCCACAAAAATCACAAAAAGTAGGCGCTTTGTAAGAATGCACTGATAAGGCATGTGGCCGAATCGGGATTTGTTCGGTTAGTACTTGTGCTGCAAACATAAAGAATAAAATTTATATAGAGAATAATCTAAATTATTTTACAAAGTTTTAGAAGAAAAATTTATCCAATCACTTGAAATATTACAAATTTCTTATCACACTATATATTGTAATTTAAAATAAGTTCGATCGCAACTTTTTTCGTTGTCAAAAACGTTTTAAGTTAATCCACTGCAAATGTAAATTAATAAATGATTTTTAAAACTGAACTGTACTTCCATTGTTTAGAATTGAATAAAAATTGATTTTACAAAACGATTCTGCATCTGTTCAAAATTAAATAATTTACAAATTTTAACGTTGAAAATTGAACTTTTTCAATTCAAAAGCCATAATAGTTAAACAAATTTAAACTTCCAATTGAAACTTTTCGAAATATATTCAATTTTAAAATAATTTTTTAATGAATAGATTTATAATGAACCGCTTTTATTCAATTTCAAATCCAATTAAAATATTTTTTTATTCTAAAATATTCCATTTCTAACCTATTCAATTTGAAATTTTTTAATATTTAGCAATATCTTACTATTCATTTAAAATGAGCATTTATAAATCAAATATTCCAAACTGAACAATTTTAAACTGAATATTTTTAAAGAGAAAGCCTTGCATCGTTAGGCGGCTAAATGTTATATTTTTAACATTTTTATTGATTTTGAAAGAAATTTTAGTTTTTAATTTTTATCGAGTTGAAAGCGACGAAGTTTAGGGTATTGTTTTCTGAATTTAAAGAGGTAATTTTTGTTCTTTTTAGCATTTTTATTGAGTTGAAGGGATGAAATTTGGGTTAATCTTCTTAATTGGAAAATGCAATTTAAAAAAAAATATTTGTATTGAGTTTCCTGGAAGAATGTTTTATTTTAAATTTTTGTTTTCTAATGGAAGAGGGAAAATTTTGTATTTTTCAGATTTTTAGAGTTGGAAGCGACGAAGTTTGGGTTTTTTTGTTATTCGGAAGAGGCCATTTTTAAAGGATTTTTATTGAATTGAATGGATGAATTTTTTTTCTGAATTGGAGGCAATTTTTTCTTTTTGACATTTTTATTGAATTTAGGGAAAGATTATTTCAATTTCTTCTGAATTGGAAGAGAGAAGTTTTTTATTTTCGACATTTTTATTAAGTTGGATGGAAGGGAATTTTGGTTTTCGATTTTTTCTTAATTGGAAGAAGTAATTTTTTTTAAATGTCTGTATTGAGTGTAAGGGAAGAATTTTTTATTTTCAATTTTTGTTTTGGATCAGAAGAGGGAAATGTTTTTATTTTTAAGATTTTTAGAGAGTTGTAACCGACGTAATTTAGATTATTTATATTTCTTTTTGAATTAGAAGATGCCATTTTTTATTTTTATAATTTTTAGTGAGCTGAAAGGATGAAATTTGGGTTATTTTTTCTGAATTGGTGGCCACTTTTTTTCTTCTGAATATTTATATTGAGTTTAGGGGATTACTAAATTGTATTACTAATAAAAGAAAATTCAATCGTTTCTATACCAATTCAAGTTAATATAATGATAATATTAACAAATATTCAAAATAAGTTGATAATAATTTTTTCTGATTTGGAAAAGGGTAATTTTTTAAAACATTTTTATTGATTTGGAAAGCAGACATTTTTCGTTTTCAATTTTTGCAGAATTGGAAGATGCCCTTTTTTTTATTTTGGTTTTCAATTTATTTCTAAATTCGAAGAGGCAATTTTTTTCTTTTAAAAATTTTTGTTGCGGTTTGATTTTTTTGGGTTGAATCTTTTTTCTGAATTGGAAGAGGATATTTTTATTTTTATCATTTGTATCGAGCTGGAAGGCACTAAATTTTTGTTTTCAAGTTTTTCTGATTGGAAGAGGCCCTTATTTCATTTTGATCATTTTTATTCAGCTAGAAGTGACAAAATTTTTAATAATTATTTTTCTGAATTGGAAGAAGCTATATTTTCTTTTTAACTTTTTTATTTACTGGACGGGGGCAACTTTGATATTTTTCACATTCACATGAAAGGCGGAAAAGTTAAAAAAAAAAGTTCAACTTAATGGCATTTAATTTAAAATTGTTCAATTGAAAAGCGTAAAAAACTTACATTTTATACGTTTAAATTATTCAGCAATTGAATTACAAATTCTTAAAGTTTCAGTTTTCAAAGTTTAAAATTGAAAAGAGTTCCACTTTAAGTAATTGAATTTGCAGTTCAGTTGAAAAAAATTTGATTACTTCAAATGATGAAATATTCAATTTTACAAGTTTGAATTAAAAAATTTTTTGCCTTGATTCGATTAAAACGGCCACCTTGAAGTTGTGAATCTTGAACTTACCAGTGAGAACTATTTCCACTAAAGTTTCGTCAACAATTTCCATCGCATTTGTGATGAGCTGCAGGATATTGGTGGAGTTGTAGTCATGTTTGAACAACAAGAGTCTATCGAACAATTGACTTAAGCCATGATCAGGACACTTGCTGTTAATAAAATCACAAGCAAATTCCTTGAGAGATTTCAGAGTCAATTGACTCGAGTCTACAGTGACTGTGTCACGTAGCAATCCAAACTGGAAAAGGAATGTTACTTCGGCTGCCTCCATCTTTCTCCCTTTTTACTGAAAATAGAAAAATTGATCAAACCTTCCATATTTTTAATAGTTCAGTACTTTTTATTATCGTTCAATTGTGTGCGATTTTAGAATGAATCTACAATAAAGTGCAACCCTCGGACTCTCTTTAGAGATGAAAAATAGTGTGAATAAAGACAAAAAAAATTTTAAATAGTGTAATAAAATTTCTCAAGTATTAAAAAGGAACAACGTTTATTAAAAATTCTATTCTTTAGTCTCTATATGATCAAAATTCGTATTTATTAATCACAGGCTTCACAGTCTTTCACCTTTTTCTCATTTTTCAACTTAAATTCAAACTGAATTAATAGAACCATGTAAGAAAATTGAACTATTTTTGATTGAAAGTTCATTTTTTAGATTTAAAAGTCCAAGATGAAATTTTTCGTTAAGAATTCATGTTTTATTTAAAAAATTTATTATTTGGTTAAAAACTGAATTACTTCATTGAAAATTCAACGATATTATTAAAAAAACATTTTTCTTGGTTGAAAATTCAACTGTTTTGTTAAAAACTTCTTTCTGGCTTGAAAATTGAACAAGTCGACTGAAATTTTGTTTCTTTCTTGAATAACCATTTTTTTTAAACTGAAAATTCAAATACTTTGTCGAACATTCATATTTTTTGGTTAAAAATGCTAGTGTCTGATTGAAAACTAATCTGTTTCGGTTGAAAATGAACTTTTTTGTTGAAAATTAACCATTTCGGGTTGAAAATTCAACTATTTTGTAGAAATTTAGTATTTCCGGCTTTAAAATTAAACAATTTTTTAGAAAATTCAACTATTTGGTTGAAATTTTTTTTTTAATACGTCTTTTTTGGTAGAAAATAAATTCTTTTGGTTGAAAATGCAACTGTACTGTTTAAAATTAATCTGTATTAGTTGAGGATTCGAGCAGTTGATTGAAATTTCGTCTTTGTTGGTTAAAATCAACTGTTTTTGATTAAAAATTGAAATCTGTTTTTGCTGAAAGATCCACTATTACATTTTTTGTTTAAAATTCATTTTTTAGATTACAAATTCCAACTCCCCAGTTAAAAGTTGAACTACATTCTTAAAAGTTAATTTTTTTGGTTGAATATTCATAATTTCAGTTGAAAATGATTTCTTCTGTTTTTTAACAAATAACTTTTTTAACTGAATATTGATCTATTTTTATGAAAATTCAACTGTTTTATAGCAAATTCGCCTTTTTGTCCTAAAAATTCCACAATTTGGTAGAAAATTTAACAATTTGGGAATATGTTTTGTAGAAAATTCGTTTTTTATTGAATCTTTTTTTTTTGTTAAAAAAATCTATTTAGTTAAAAATGTTTAAGAAAAAAATCAATTTGTGGTTGATTCTGAAACAATCTATTCAGATTATCAAATTTTCCAAATAGGAAAAGAAATAAATCTAAAAAATCACACATTTCTAAAATTGTTAATATTTAAAAACATCCTTTGTACAATATTTAAATAAAAATAGATTTATTTCGACAAATCGAGGTAAATATTAGTGCATAATATTATTTATAAGAAAAGAGACTTCATTTCGAGCTTTTTTCTTTTTTTGAAAATTAATTCTCCTCGATCAAAATTTAACTACTCAATTTTTGCTTAAAAATTGATATTTTTTAGTTAAAAAATTCTACAACTAAAAATTCATAATTTTAGTTGACAGTTATATTTTTTTTTAATTAATTTTTTGAACTGAAAATTGATCTATTTTGTTAAAAATTTAACAGCTTTATAGAAAATTCGTCTTTTTGGTTTGAAAATTTCACAACTTGGCATAACTTTTTTTGGTAAATAATTCGAATGTTTTGTAGAAAATTCGTTTTTTAAAATGGAAAATTAATTCACCGTAATTAAAATTGAACTATTCCATTTTTTGTTAAAAATTTATCGTTTTTAGTTTAAAAATGTATGTACTTTCTTGACAATTGGACTCTTTGAGTTATATTCAACTTTTTTATTTAAAATTAAAAAATTTTTTGGTCTAAGTATCAACTATTATATTTATGAAGAAAATTAGTATTTTAAGGTTGGACATTCAACTACTTGTAGAGAATTCATCTGCTTGGTTTAAAAATTCAACAATTTCGAAAAAAATGGAACTGCTTGGTAGAAAATTAGTTTACTTTGTATTACAAATGTATTTTTATTAAAGAAAATTTAATTACTCCATTTTTTGTTAAAAACTTATCTTTTATAGTTTAAAAACTCAACTGTTTGGATAAAAATTAATGTAATTTGTTGAGAATTCATCTTTTTTGTAGAAAATTAATCTTCTTAGTCGAAAATTCATATTTTTGGTTGGAAGTTTATGCATTTTGTTGAAAATCATCCATTCTGGTTACAAATTAATTTTTTTTAGTTAAGGATTTAAGCTTTTTGTTGAAAATTCAATTATGTTGTTGAAAATTCGTCTTTGTCGGTTAAATCCAACTTTATTTTATTTTAAATTGAAATATTTTTTTGTTGATATATCAACTATTATTACATTTTTCGTTGGAAATTCGTCTTTTTAGGTTACAAATTCAAGTCCTCGGTTGAAAGTTGAACTAAATTCTGAAAAGTTCATTTTTTTGTTGAGAATTCATAATTTTAGTTTAAAATTCGACGGTTTTACAGAAAATTCGTCTTTGTGGCTTGAAAATTCCACAATTTGGTAAAACTTTTTTCGTGCAAAATTAATTTTTCCTAATGAAAATTTAAACACTCCAGTTTTGGTTAAAAATTGATCTTTTTTAGTTTACAAATTCAAGTGT
>CAKNXH010063514.1:0-28990 GCA_932178445.1 Andricus quercusramuli | reverse complement strand
ACTTCAGTTTTGGTTAAAAATTGATCTTTTTTAGTTTACAAATTCAACTGTTTGGTTGAAAATTTATGTAATTTGTTGAGAATTCGTCTTTTTTGGTAGAAAATTAATCTTCTTAGCCTAAAATTTATATTTTTTGTTGAAAATTCATCTTTTCTGGTTAAAAATTAATTTTCTTGAATAAAAATTAATCTGGTTTAGTTCAGGATTAAAGTATTTTGTAGAAAATTCGTCTTTATTGGTTAAATTCAACTGTACTTTATTTTAAATTAAGATGTTTTTTTTGTTGATATATCAACTATTGTTACATTTTTCATTGTAAATTCATATTTTAGGTTGAAAAATCAAATCCTCGGTAGAAAACTAAATCACATTCTTAAGAGTTCACTTTTTTGGTTCAAAATTCATAATTCTATTTTAAAATTAGTTTATTTTTTTGGTTGAAAATTAATTTTTATCTGAAAATTCGACGATTTTATAGAAAATTCGTCTTTTTGGCTTGAAAATTCTACTATTTGGTATAACTTTTTTCGTGCAAAATTAATTGTTCCTAATTGAAATTTAAATACTCCATTGTTGGTTAAAAATAGATCTTTTCTAGTTTGAGAATTCAACTGTGGTTGAAAATCAATGTAATTTGTTGAGAATTCATCTTTTTTTGTAGAAAATTAATCTTCTTAGTCAAAATTTCATATTTTAGTTGAAAGTTTATGTATTTTATTGAAAATTCATTAATTCTTGTTAAAAATTAATCTGTTTTAGTTAATGATTTAAGTATTTTGTTGAAAATTTGTCTTTGTTGGTTGAATCCGACTGTATTACATTTTAAATTAAAATAATTTTTTGTTGACACATCAACTATTATTACATTTTTGGTTGAAAATTCGTCTTTTTAGGTTACAAATTCAAGTCCTCGGTTGAAAGTTGAACTACATTCTTAAAAGTTCATTTTTGTTATTCAGAATTCATAATTTTAGTCTGAAATTGAACGGTTTTACAGAAAATTCGGCTTTTTGGCTTGACAATTCCACAATTTGGTATACATTTTTTTCGTGCCAAATTAATTTTTCCTAACGAAAATTTAAACACTCCAGTTATGGTTAAAAATTGATCGTTTTTAGTTTACAAATTCAAGTTTTGGGTTGAAAATTTATGTAATTTGTTGAGAATTCATCTTTTTTGGTAGAAAATTAATCTTCTTAGCCTGAAATTTATATTTTTTGTTGAAAATTCATCTTTTATGGTTAAAAATGAATTTTCTTGAATAAAAATTAATCTGTTTTAGTTCAGGATTAAAGAATTTTGTAGAAAATTCGTCTTTATTGGTTAAATTGAACTGTATTTTATTTTAAATTAAGATATTTTATTTTAAATTAAGATATTTTATTGTTGATATATCAACAATTATTACATTTTTCAATGTAAATTAATCTTTTCGGTTATAAACTCAAATCCTCGGTTGAAAGTTAAACCACATTCTTAAGAGACCACTTTTTTGGTTGAAAATTCATATTTCTAGTACAAAATTCGTTAATTTTTTTTTGTTAAAAATTAAATTTTAACTGAAAATTCAACTATTTTGTTGAAAATTCGACGATTTTATAGAAAATTCGTCTTTTTGGCTTGAAAATTCCACTATTTGGTATAATTATTTTCGTGAAAAAATAATTGTTCCTAATTGAGATGTAAATACTCCATTGTTTGTTAAAAATAGATCTTATCTGGATTGAGAATTCAACTGTTTGGTTGAAAATCAATGTAATTTGTTGAGAATTCATCTTTTTCTGTAGAAAATTAATCTTCTTAGTCGAAAATTCATATTTTTGATTGAAATTTTATGTATTCTATTTAAAATTTATCCATTCTGGTTCAAAATAATCTGTTTTAGTTAAGGATTGAAGTATTTTATTGAAAATTCGTCTTTGTTGGTTGAATCCGACTGTATTATATTTTTAATTAAAATAATTTTTTGTTGATATATCAACTATTATTACATTTTTCGTTGAAATTGTGTCTTTTTAGGTTAAAAATTTAAGTCCTCGGTTGAAAATTGAACTACATTCTTAATTTTTTTTTGAGAATTCATAATTTCAGTTTAAAATTCAACGGGTTTACAGAAAAATCGTCTTTTTGGCTTGACAATTCCACAATTTGGTATAACTTCTTTCGGGCAAAATTAATTTTTGTCAATGAAAATGTAACTACTCCATTTTGTGTTAAAAATTGATATTTTCTTGTTTAAAAATTCAACTGTTTGGTTGAAAGTTTATTTAATTTGTTGAGAACTTATCCTTATGGGTGGAAATTTAATCTTAGTCGAAAACTCATATTTTTGTTTGAAAATTCAGCTGTTTTGTTGAAAGCTTATCTTTTTCCTTAAAAATTTAACATTTGTAAGAAAATAGTTTTTTTTTGTTATTTTTTTCGAAATAGTAGCAAAATAGTGTCATCGTTAAAAAAAAGTGTCACTAGTGTAGGGAGCCTGAAATTGAAGAAATGATACAAATTCTCGGTATCCTCTCGACTGAAAAATCAAAATTTCTGACTAAATCTCTGTGGATGAAGAATGGACAAGTACGAAAATAAAAAAAGGATTACGTGGATGATGAGAAATAGTTGAAGTTCCATTAAGATTGTAACGGGTTTTTGGAAGCTTGTAAGAACCGGCTGGTACAGCTCAATGATGATGATGAAAATGGAAAAAGCTCCCCAAGCTCGGATTTTCGGGTAATTTAAGAAAAAATATGTGGTGTAATCTTGAAAGCCGTGCCTGGTCCGACATACAATATCAGCGTTCAAGCAAGTTAAAACTTGCTCCGACACACTTTCATTGTGATGACATTTTACAGTTATCTCCAGTAGGTCGACTCACCTTATTGCTCCGATACATTCAATACTTCCAGAGCCGATTTTTGGCTTCTTAACACCTAGCCATTCCAGATCTTGATGAGATTACGGGGACACTTGAAATATAAATTTGGTTTAATTTATAGACAGAAACTATTGTCTTTTAACATTTCTGAATTCGGAGAAATGACTGACTTCCACGTAAGGTGCAGTACGGTGGTACAGCACACCACACACCAATGCAGGCAGGACCACAGCCACTTGCGCCCACTTGCGCCTTGCGCCACTTGAGGTTGCTTGAGGTGAGGAGAATGCTCCCCCCGTCCCACGCCCCGACATCAAATCGAAACAGCGTCACCCACAGCTGCGGGGGCGTACTAAAAAACTATTCAGCGCCAGATTCGAATAAAAAGGGCTTGAGAATATTCTTGGTCAAGATTAGGAAGCAAAAGTGGGTTCGTTTGAAAATAATGAACATTTAAAAGCGTAGAGGTGGCGAATGATTAAATTCATCGGATCGTTTGAATTTTTTCAACAATCTGCCTGAAATCTTTGTGAAATAATTGAATTTTTTTATGAAATATTTTTAATCTATCCGAAATATTTTTAATATTTGGGAAATCATTGAAATCTTAGGGAAATTATTCAAATCTATCTGAAATCTTTGTGAAATCTTTACGAAATCATTGAACTCTTTGCAAAATATTTAAAATAGGTCGAGTATTCTGTTCCGGGAAAATATGCCGGATTTTTATTTTCTCGTCCGGCATATTTTACCGGATTTTAATTTTCTCTTCCGGCATATTTTATCGTGTACTAATTTGAATTCCAAGGAATTTATTATGAATATTCCAAACGATTTATTATTATTTCCAAATAATTCTAGATTAATTGCAACGAGTTAAAAAATTCATATTTGCAAAAATATGTCGGGCAATAGGAAATTAAAGGGAGATCTTGATGACATGTGTCATCTGTATATATCTGTAATACTTGCCAGATCTGAATTTTCTCTTCCGGCAGATTTTGCCGGAATTTAAATTTCTCTTCCGGCATATTTTTAATGACGTCATAATTTTTTGAACATCATAAATTTCCACAAATTGCATAAACTTCCACAAACTTCAGAAATTTCACAAATATCTACAAATTTCATAAATGTTCACAAACTTCAAAAATTTCAACAAGATTCATAAATTTTTACAAATTTCATAAATTTCCACAATAACGATAAATTTCCAGAAGGGAAAATTAAGATTCGGCAAAATATGCCGGAACAGAATATTAAAATCCGACAAAATATGCCGGAAGAGAAAATTAAAATCCGGCAAAATATGCCGGATCCGTACACACTACGTTTAAAATATTTGATAATATTTATGAAATTATTGAAATCTTTAAGCAATCATTTAACTCTTTGCGAAATATTTAAAATATTTGGTAATATTTGTTAAATTATTGAAATCTTTCGGAAATCATTGAAATTTTTTGCTAAATATTGGAAATATTTTTGCAATATTTGTTAATATTTGTGAAATTATTGAAATCTTTTAAATCTATGACATCCTTGCGAAATATTTCAAGTCTTTGAGAAATCATTTAAATCATTGTGAAATCTTTCTGAAATCTTGGAAATATTTTGGAAATCTTTATGAAATCTTTGAAAATCTTTGCAAAATATTATTAATATTTTTGCAATATTTGATAATATTTGTGAAATTATGGAAATCTCTTGGGAAATTACTGAAGTCTTTGTGAAATCTTTTTAATCTATCAGAAATCCTTGAGAAAACTTTAAAATCTTTGTGAAATCCATGATATCCTTGTGAAATCTTGGAAATCATTGAAATCTTTGTGCAGTCTTTGAAATCTACCTGAAGTCTTTGTGAAATAATTAAATTTTTTATGAAATATTTTTAATCTATCCGAAATCTTTGCGAAATATTTTAAATCTTTGGGAAATCATTGAAGTCGTTGGTAAATTATTTAAATCTATCTGAAATCTTTGTGAAATCTTTAAGAAATCATTGAACTCTTTGCGAATTATTTAAAATATGTGATAATATTTGTGAAATTATTGAAATCTTTAAGCAATCATTTAACTCTTTGCGAAATATTTAAAATATTTGGTAATATTTGTTAAATTATTGAAATCTTCCGGAAATCATTGAAATTTTTTGCTAAATATCGGAAATATTTGTTAATATTTGTGAAATTGTTGAAATCTTTTAAATCTATGACATCCTTGCGAAATCTTTCAAGTCTTTGAGAAATCATTTAAATCATTGTGAAATCTTTATGAAATCTTGGAAATATTTTGGAAATCTTTGAAAATCTTTGCAAAATATTATTAATATTTTTACAATATTTGATAATATTTGTGAAATTATGGAAATCTTTGGGAAATCACTGAAGTCTTTGTGAAATCTTTTTAATCTATCAAAAATCCTTGAGACAACTTAGGAATCTTTGGGAAATCATTGAAATCCTTGTGAAATCTTGGAAATCTTTTGGAAATCATTGAAATCTTTGTGCAGTCTTTAAAATCTACCTGGAATATTCGAAATCTTTAGGAAACTTTTCTGAAACCTCTTGAAATTTTTACGAAATATGTGAAATATTTGATAAAAACTGTGGAATTATTAAAATCTTTGTGAAATCTTTAAGAAATCATGGATCTCTTTGCGAAATATTTTAAATATTTGTGAAATTATTGAAATATTTTATAAAATCTTTGACAAATCATTAAAATCTTCGTGCAGTCTTTGAATTATATCTGAAATATTCGAAATTTTTAAGAAATCTTTGTGAAATCTTTTAAATTCATCTGAAATCCTTGAGAACCCTTTACCATCTTTGGGAAATCATTGAAATCCTAGTGAATTCTTCGAAATCTTTGAAATCTTTGTGCAGTCTTTGAAATCTACCTGAAATCTTTGTGAAATAATTGAATCTTTTATGAAATATTTTTAATCTATCTGAAATCTTTGCGAAATATTTTTAATCTATGGGAAATCATTGAAATGTTTGGTAAATTATTCAAATCTATCTGAAATCTTTAGGAAATCATTGAACTCTTTGCGAATTATTTAAAATATGTGACAATATTTGTGAAATTATTGAAATCTTTGAGAAATCTTTAAGAAATCATTTAACTCTGCGAAATATTCGGTAATATTTGTTAAATTATTGAAATCTTTCGGAAATCTTTGACATTTTTTGCTAAATATTATTAATATTTTTGCAATATTTGATAAAATTTGTGAAATTACGGAAATCTTTGGGAAATCACTGCAGTCTTTGTGAAATCTTTTTAATCTATCAAAAATCCTTAAGACAACTTAAAAATCTTTGGGAAATCATTGAAATCCTTGTGAAATCTTTTGGAAATCATTGACATTTTTGTGCAGTCTTTGAAATCTGCCTGAAATATTCGAAATCTTTCTGAAATCTCTTGAAATTTTTACGAAATATGTGAAATATTTGATAAAAACTGTGGAATCATTAAAATCTTTGTGAAATCTTTAAGAAATCATTGATCTCTTTGCGAAATATTTTCAATATTTGTGAAATTATTGAAATATTTTGTGAAATCTTTGACAAATTATTGAAATCTTCGTGCAGTCTTTGAATTCTATCTGAAATATTTGTGAAATATTCGAAATCTTTCAGAAATCTTTTAAATTCATCCGAAATCCTTGAGAAACCTTTACCATCTCTGGGAAATCATTAAAATCCTTGTGAATTCTTCGAAATCTTTTGGAAATCATTGAAATATTTGTGCAGTCTTTGAAATCTATCTGAAATATTCCAAATCTTTGCGATCCTTGGAAAATCATTAAAATCTTTGCGTAATCTTACTGAAATCTCTTGACATTTTTGCAAAATATTTTAAAAATCATTGAAATCCTTGTGTAATCTTTGAAATATATCTGAAATATTAATATATATCAATATATAATATATATTGAAATCTTTGGAAAATCTTGAAGAAATCATTGAAATCCTTGTGAAATCTTTGCGACATTTTAAAAATATTTGGTAATATTTGTAAAATTATTGAAATCTTTGTGAAACCTTTCTGAAAGTTTTGGAAATCTTTGGGAAATCATTAAAATCTTTTTGAAATATTTTTAATCTATCTGAAATCTTTGCTAAACATTTGAAATCTTTGTGAAATTTTTGGAAATCATTGTGAAATCATTGAAATCTTTGCTAAACTTTTGTGAAATCTTTTGGAAATCATTAAAATCTTTATGCAATATTTGAAATCTAACCGAAATTCTGTGAAATAATTGAAGTCTTTGTAAAATCTTTTAAAGGTATCCGATATCTTTGCGAAATATTTATGCAATTTTTTTAAATCTTTAGAAAATCATTCAAATCTTTGCGACATAATTGGAATATTTTTGCAGTATTTGATAATATTTGTGAAATTATTGAAATCTTTGGGAAATAATTCAAGTCTTTGTGAAATTTTTTCAATCTATCCAAAACCTTTGCGAAATATTTGTGAATTTTTTGGGTAATCATTGAAATCTTTGAAATCCATTTGTAATCTTTGGTAAATAATTGAAATCTTTGTGCAATCTTTGAAACTTATCTGAAATCTTCGAAATTTTTGGGAAATAATTGACATCGTTGTGCAATCTTTGAAATCTATCGGAAATATTTGTGAAATAATTGAAGTCTTTCTGAAATCTTTTTAATCTATCCGAAATCTTTGCGAAACATTTAGAATGTTCGTGAAATCTTTGAGAAATTATTGAAATCTTTGAGAAGTATTGAAAAAAAAATTGAAATATTTGTGAAATTATTGAAATCTTTGTAAACTCTTTGAGAAGTCTTTGAAGTCTTTGTAAAATCTTTTGAATCTATCCGAAATCCTTGCAAAACCTTTGAAATCTTTCTGGAATGTTTGGGAAATCATTGAAATCTTTGGCAATATGAATTTCATACTTGTATTTGTTATTATTTATTATTAAATATTTCTTGTTTATTTAGTATTTATGTACAATTTTTACATAGTATAGTATCAGAAAGAAAAGGCTTTTTTAAATCTTATGGAATATTTTCGAGAGCGTGCTTAACATTTTTTTAAGGAAGTTAAATAACAGTACTCCTTTATTTGCAAAGTAACTTTACTGAATTTAACTATTTCGTTAAAATATTCTTTTTTTACTATTCTATTTTTGGCTGAAAATCTATCTTTCTGAGTAGAAAATTCAGCTATAGATATGTTTTTGTTGAAAACTCGTTTTTCTAAAATGGAAATTAATTTTTTAAACTGAAAATTGAACTATTCTAGTTGAAAATTCAACTATTTTGTTTAAAATTCGTTTTTCTTTTTTAAAAATTAAATTTTCAACTTTTCCAGTTGAAAATTAATAATTTTAGTTGAAAATTCACCACTTTGGTTGCAAATTTATTTTGTTTGTTGAAAATTCGTTTTTTCCCGGTTTGAATTTCATAGAATTTTCAAACTATCAAGTCGAATTTTCTACAAAACGGTTGAATTTTCAACAAAATAGTTACATTTTCAGTTAAAAATTAATTTCTAACCAAAAAAATAAACGAATTTTCAACTGAAAGTATAAACCTTCCACGAAAAAAAAATTTTTTTTAAGAAAGCAGTTCAACTTTTAACAGAGGATTTGAATTTGCAACCTAAAATTATGAATTTCCAACGAAAAAAGTAACAATATTTGATATTTCAGGAAAAAAGATTTTAATTTAAAATTAAAAAAAATAGTTGGAATTAACCAACAAAGATTCAATTTCAACAAAATACTTGAATCCACAACTAAAACAGATTAATTTTCAACCAAGCTGTTGCACATTTAACCAATAAAATTGCTTTCATACCACAAAAGACGAATTTTCAACAGAATACATAAATTTTCAACTAAATAGGTTAAAAACCTGGAATTTTTATATACCGGGAAATGTCAGGGACTTTTTTAAAACTTATGGAAGTTTTTCGAGAGCTAGCTTAACATTTTTTTAAATTGTAATATAAAATTAAATAAACGTGTTTCTTTATTTGCAAAAGTAACTTTATTAATAAATTAAACTATTTTGTTGAAATTTCATTTTTATACATTTTTCAAACTGAATATTTAACTATTCTATTTTGGTTTAAAATTTATCATTTTTAGTTAAAGATTTAACTGTAAAAATATACAATTTTGGCTGAAAATTCACGTGTTTGTTGGAAAATTCGTCTTTTTTGGTTGAAAAATAATATTTTTGCTTACAAATTTAAGAGTCTACTTGAACTTTTTTACTTTTGACTGAAAAATCTTTTGTGGTTGAAAATTAAATTCTTGTTGAAAATCCTTTTTTTTTTGGTGTGAAATTCAACTGTTTTTTATTTAAATTAAAAATACTTTTTGATTGAAATATCAAGTTTCACATTTTTCGTAGAGAATTCATCTTTTCTAGTTGAAAATTTAACTACTGGTTTGAAAATTTGTATTTTTGGTAGAAAATTCAGCTTTTAAATTTAAAAATTGCTGTTGAAGATTAATCATTTTAGTTGAAAATTCATCCTATTGGTTGAAAATTTTATTTGTAAATTAACATTTTCAACAGAAAATTTAGCCGTTCCATTTTCGGTTTGAAATTATCTTTTTTAGTTGAAAATTTTAATGTTTGGTTGACATTTTTTGTGTTTTATGGAATATTCAACTATTTGTTTGAAAATTTATCTTTATTAGTTGAAAATTTAATTTCTCTGAAATTGAAAAAAGCATTTAGCTATGAATCTATTATTTAGAAATTATTCAAATATTGAAGAGTTTCTCAAAATTATTTCTTAGTTACGATGAAAACTTTGAAAAAACGGAAATAATTGCGTAAGTTTTACTTTTGAAGATTAAATGAATTAAATTTTATTAATAAAATTATGAAGGAAGAAGTTCAATAAAAACAGCCGAGACTTAACAATAACTTACGTTTAATTAAATGATCGCCTGTTTTACATATTCAAAAAGTAAAAATACATTAAATATTTACGAGGGAAATAGTCAGAAATACAAATTATAAGGCAAAGATTCACACTCATTCAGGATGTGATATTATTATTATTATTATTATTATACCATTAAGCCATTTCCCTTTCGGGGTAGGCGTATCAGATCAATTACAATGTTTTTAATAAACACACATATTTTTGAGATTGAATCATCTCTTTGTCAAATATTCTACACTATGTTTAAATTTAATTATTCAATGAGACGGTATTCAGTATTTTTATGACGTTCTTGCCTTTATAGAGTTATATAAAAAAATGGTTGCATCAGAATTATAAAATTACGTCTTGAGCTTTTCTTCTTGAGCAAGGAGTTGGTTTTTTATTTTCTGAAGAAGTTCCTTCTTGACTGTATCGGGAACGAGGCTTCTCGCCCTGGTCGTGACGGTTGATAATAAAGCGTCGTACGTAATGTCTGGACCATTGTCTTTTATGGTATCTTTGCAAATTATTTTCACTTGGTCCCTCCAACCACATTCGACGAGTCGGCGACGTAAGAGTTCTTTCAGTCTGCGGAATGATAAATAATATATAATATATACGATTTATTTCAGTTCTTCTGACTGAAAATTAAGCAGGGTGGTCGCACAACGTAATTTTCAAAATTCCCTGACCTGTCCCTGGCTAATTTTTTATTTTTTTCTGACCAGTAATATTTAAAGTCCACAATTCTATGCTAAAACATGAATTTTAGAGCAGACAAAAAAACCATTTTAGTTTAAGCCAATTAAACTCAATTCCGAAATCTTTTATAAATGAAATAAATTAATTCCCAATTAATTCCTAACCCAAAAATTGACTAATGTGCATTAATAATGAGATTAATCTTCTTTTGAATTTAAAATAGTTCAAAAGCATTCGATTAAATTTCTAAGAACTCTAGGTGAATTTTAACGAATTCAGGAAAAATTTATAAGACTTAAAAATAGTTAAAGTTAAATTCGAAAGAATTCAACTGAATTTAAAAAAAAATCAATTTAGTTCAGTAAAATTAAAGCGAATTTCGAGAAATTTCAGGGAAAGAATTGGATAAAATGTCTAAGAATCCAAGATTCCAAGGTGAGCTTAAAATACTTCAGGATGAATTAAATCATACATTAAAAAAATCTGTTCAATTGAGTAAAATTGATGCAATTCAGAAGAATTCTAATAAATACATAATGAATATATAATGATTTACTTCTTGTGAATAAATTCTTTGAAATCCATTAAAATATTATAAAATCCCGTAAATATGAAATCTGATATTTCTTGAAATCCGGGAAAATGTATTAAAATACCCTGAGAGCTTTGGAAATGACTTGAAATAATTGAAATCCTCGAAAATCTGATAAAATGCCTTAAAAACTTATGAAATAACAAAAAACCTTATGGGTCCCGTAAAATCGTTCCATATCTTTCCAAATTCTATAAAGTTCTTTATAACCACAGGAAAATTTTTGCAAGTCCCTTGAAACCCTTAAAATCCTTGGAAATCTCTTGACATTTTTTTGAATCCCTTGAAGTTTCCCTGGAATCTTTTAAAATACCCGAAAATATTTCAAATCCTTTGAAATCCCTTGAAACTTTTTAAAGCTCTTGAACATTCCTTCGGATTTTGCAAAATATCCTAAAATCTTCAAGTCTGTGAAATCCCTTAAAATTAGTGAAATTATTTGAAAATTCCTTAGAATCATTTAAAATATCTGAAAATCTTCAAAATCTTTGGAAATCCCTTGAAATTTTTTTATCTCTTGAAAATGCATTAGAATCTTTTAAAATACCCTGAGGTATTTCAAACCATTACAAATTTCTTCAAATTACTGAAATCAATTTAAATTTCCTCGGAATATTTCGTATCTATCCTTTGAATTTTTTTTGGAATCACTTGAAATTATTTAAATCTATTAAAAAATCCATGAAATCTTTTAAAGCACCCTAAAATATTTCAAATCCTTTGAAATCCCTCAAAACATTTCAAAGCTCTTGAAAATTCCTTGTAATTTAAAAAAAAAACATAATTTCTTCCAAATCCTTTTGAATCACTTAAAATGATTGAAATCTATTAAAAATGCGTTAAAATGTTTTTAAATAGTCTAACTATTTTTAATCCTTTGAATTGCCTTGAAACTTTTTTAAGCGCTTGAAAATTCCGTGGAGCTTTTAAAAATACCCTAAAATATTTCAAATCCTTTGGAATCCCTTCAAATTATTGAAATCTTAAAAAATCCTTCGAATATTTCAAAATAACATAAAATCTTCCAAATCCTTTGGAATATCTATAAATGATTGAAATCTATTAAAAATTCATTAGAATCTTTTAAAATTGTCTAAAATATTCTTAATTCTTTGAATTGCCTTGAAACTTTTTAAAACACTTATACATTCCTTGCAACTTTTGAAAATACCCTAAAATATAAGCAATCATCTGAAGTCCCTTGAAACTTTTTAAAGCTAATGAAAATTCCTTGGAATTTAATGAAAAGAACAAAAAATTTTCCAAATCCTTGAAACTTTTTAAAACACTTTGAAATTCCTTAGATTTTTTTTAAATATACCTTAGAATAATTTTAATCCTTTGGAATCCCTTCAAATTATTGAAATTTATTTAAAAATCATTAGAATCTCTTAAAATACCTTAAATTATTTCAAATTATCTCAAATATTTGGGAATCCCTTGATAATTTGAAAAGCTCTTGAAAATCCCTTGGAATTTGAAAGAAAAAAATACAAAAGCTTCTAAATCCTTTGGAATTCCTTCAAATTATTAACATCTATTAAAAATGTCTCAGAATCTTTTTAAATACTCTTAAATATTTCAAATCCTTTATAAAATTTGTAAGTTCTTGAAAATTCCTTGGAATGATTAAAAATACCCGAAAATATTTGTAATCCTTTGAAATCTCTTAAAACTTGTTACTTAGAATCTTTTAAAATGCTCCAAACTATTTTATATTCTTTCAAATCTTTTGAAATCCCCTGAGAATTTTAAAAGCTCTTGAAAATTAATTGCAATTATTATAAATACCCTAAAATACTTTAAATCGGTTGAATTCCCTTGAAACTTTTTTAAACACTTGAAATCCTTTGGAATTTTAAAAATATCCTTAAATATTTAAAATCCTTCGGAATCACCTCGAATTATTTAAATATATTTAAAAATACTTGAAATCTTTTGAAATACCCTAAAATATTTCAAATCCTTTAAAATCTTTTTAATCCATTGAATCTTTTTAAAGCCCTTGAAAATTCCTTGAAGATTTTAAAAATACCCTAAAACCTGACAAATATGTTAAAACCACTTCAAATTATTGAAATCTATTTAAAAATCCTTGGAATATTTTTAAATACCCTGAAATATTTCAAATCCTTCGGAATCACTTCAAATTATTTAAATCTATTTAAAAATCCTTGAAACCTTTTGAGATGCCCTAAAGTATTTCAAAGCCTTTGGAATCTTTGTAATCCCTTGAATCTTTTCAAAGCCCTTGGAAATTCCTTAACAGTTTTAAAAATATCCTAAAATCTTAAAAATATTTAAAAATCACCTCAAATTATTGAAATCTATTTAATAAACCTTGGAATATTTTAAAATACCCTGAAATAATTCGAATCCTTCGGAATCACTTTAAATTATTTAAATCTATTTAAAAATCCTTGGAATATTTTAAAATACCCTTAAATAATTAAAATCCTTCGGAATCACTTCAAATTATTGAAATATATTTAAAAATCCTTGAAACCTTTTGAGATACCCTAAAATATTTCAAATCCTTTGAAATCATTTTAATCCCTTAGAGGTTTTAAAAATACCCGAAAATCTTAAAAATATTTTAAAACCACTTCAAATTATTTAAATCTATTTAAAAATCCTTGAAACCTTTTTGAGATACCCTAAAATATTTCAAATCTTTTGAAATCTTTTTAATCCCTTGAATCTTTTTAAAGCCCTTGAAAATTCCTTGAAGGTTTTAAAAATACCCTAAAATCTTAAAAATATTTTAAAACCACTCCAAATTATTGAAATCTATTTAAAAATCCTTGGAATATTTTAAAATACCCTGAAATAATTCAAATCCTTTGGAATCACTTCAAATTATTTAAATCTATTTAAAACTTTCCAAATCACTTGAAAGTTCTTTGGAATTGAAAAAATATCCTAAAATCTTCCAAATTCTTAAAACTTTTTAAAACACTTAAAAGTTGCTTAGGATTTTTTTAAATACCCTAAAATATTTCAAATCCGTTGGAATCCCTTAAAATTATTGGAATATATTAAAAATTCCTTAGTCTTTTAATTTTAATTTAATAATCCTTCGAATATTTTCAAAAACCCTAAAATATTTCAAATCGTTTGAAGTCCCTTGAAACTTTCCAAAGCTCTTGAAAATTCTTTGGAATTAAAAAAATATCCTAGAATCTTTCAAATCATTGAAACTTTATAAAACACTTAAAAATTCCTTGGAATTTTTAAAAAATACTCTAAAATATTTTTTAATCCTTTGGAATCCCTTCAAATTATTGAAATATATTTGAAATTCCTTAGTATTTTTAAATATACTAACATATATTAAATCCTTTGAAATATTTCGAAATCCCTTGAAACTTTTTGAAGATCTGAAAATTCGTCGGAATTTTTAAAAATACCCTAAGGTCCTTTGAAATCCCTTCAAATTACTGAAATCTACTAAAAATGTATTGGAAACTTTTAAAATTCCCTAAAATATTTCAAAAGAATTCCAGAAAATTCAGAAATAGGTATATATTTAATAAAAGTGAAATTTTCATTTTAAAAAGTGATCATAGTGACTTCATCTTAAAAGAGTGACTAAAAAGTGATTTGAAAAAAATAATAAATAAAAGTGACTGTGCAGCCCTGATATTATGTATTTTGTGACCTTCATGTGAATGTAGAGAAATTTAATTTCGGTTAGCTTACGTTATAAAAACAGTATGATAATATAACAAACATTTTTGATTATCGGGAAAGTTGATAGCTTTTCTTACATCTACAGAAAATTGCATGGTAAATGAATTAATTTAACCAAATTATGTAAAAATAGGCAGAAACAGTATCTTTGTTATATTTGAGAAACTTTTTCTCTTCCTGTGTGAAATAGTAAACATAACCTACAGAAACCGTTTTATTTGAAGAAACTCTTTCCTAAATTTCTGGGTTCATAATAAAAGTAATTTTAGTTTCCAATTAAAAAAGTAATCAATTTAGTTGATGAATTTAAAACATTTTTCCTTCGTGTTTGACTAAAAGAATTTTGGAGTAACTTCAAATATGAATTGAAAAAGATTAAATTTTCTTCTTAGCAAATAAAATAATTAATTAGGAAACTTACCCATCTCGATCTCCACCCATGACTAATTTTTGGTGAGCTGCAGCCTTCATTAATAATTTAAATCAAATAATATATAAATTTGCATCAAACGCATCCGTTACGTCAGTTATCTTGTTTACGTTTGAGGTTGTGTTTTCTAGAAACATCTCGAAAATTCGATTCGAAGCGCCTTCATTCGAATGAAAAAAGCGCGCTTTTTAAATATGCTTATCCAGGGTGTCCAGCGACCTTGAAAACTTGGAAATCTCCTTGAATGTTTCACTTTGAGTACCTTGAATTTGAATTTTTTTTACATTTAAAACAGTTATTCAATTAAAATTCGAAGTGCAATTTAAATCTATTATAAAAGAAACATCTCGTTCAGAAGAAAATTTGCTACTGAAAAGTTTGTTATATAATTTACCTTTTTTTCATTGCAGAATAAATAAAACAGATTTCAATGCACTTTTTCTAGATTCTTCCAATTATTTTATAGATTTCAATCAACACACTTTAATATTGTGAATAATTCTATAAGTTTTTTATTTAATTCTCCGCTAATATAGAATTTTAAAGTATACATTTTCTGTAATATTCAATTTAAAAATTGTAAAAATTATTAGTTGAAAATTTCAATGTTAATTAATTTTCAGAAATAGAGATGGATTTTTCGAGGGGTTGACCATTCGATTTTTGAGTGTATATATCAGATTTCAAAAGATTTCAAAATATTTTAAAGATTTTAAAATATTTAAAAGAAGTTTGAACATTTCACAAAGATATTTCGCGGATTTCAAAGATTTAAAAAAGGCGGGCATACCATCAGTTTTCAAAAGTTTCACAACAATTTCATAAAGATTTTAAAACTTTCAAAAGATTTAAAGGGTTTCAAAGATTTAAAAAAGGGTACAGTTGCAGATGTCAACGATTTCAAAACATTCAAAAGTTTTGGAACGATTCAAAAGGTTTCAAAACATTTTAGAAGGTTTCAAAAGATTTCACAAAGATTTCAAATAATTCAATGATGTTGGCGAATACAGAAGATTTCACAAACTAAATTTTAAGGAAGATTTTCCAAATATTTTACAAGAATTTCAAAGATTTCAAGGATTAAAAAGATTTGAAAAAGACAAGTACACCAGATTTCAAAGTTTTCAAAAAATTTCAAAACTGTTTAGAAGATTTCACAAAGAATTCAAATATTTCAAATGAATACAAAAAATTTCACAAAGATTTCATAAAAATTTCATAAATATTTCAAAAGAATAAAGAATTCCAAAGATTTCAAAAATGGTACAGTACACCAGATTTAAAAGATTTTTATCGATTTAAATTTTTTTAGAAGGTTTCAAAAGATTTCACAAAGATTTGAAATAATTCAATGATTTCTACAAATACAAAATATTTCACAAACAAGGAGTCAAAGATTTAAAAGTCTTTAAAAGGGTATCGTAAACTATATTTATATGATTTCAACAAATTTAAAAGACTGATAACGATTTCAAAATTTTTTCGAATGTTTTAAAAGATTTCAAATGTTTTAATGATTTTAAATTAATACAAAGGATTTTACAAAGATTTCCTACAAATTTCTTGAGGATTTAAAAAGAATACAAGGATTTCGAAGGTTTCAAAAAGGGTACAATACACCAGATTTCAAACATTTTTATAATTTTCAAAGAATTTTAGAAGATTTCACAAATATTTAAAGAATTCGCAACGATTTCAAAAATTTCAATTATTTCAAAAAGTTCATCAGATTTCAAAGATTTCCAAGATTTTAAACGATTTCAAGATTTTTTTTAGAAGATTTCAAATATTGCAATCATTTCAAACATTGCAATGATTTCAAACGAATACAAAAGATTTGACAAATATTTAAAAGAATTCATAAGGATTTCAAAAGATTTCAAGAATTTCAAAGATTTCAGAAAGGGATACACACCATTTCAAGATACACCACATTTCAAAGATTTTGAAAGCTTTCAACAAATTTGAGAAGATTTCGAAATTAAACGATTTCAAAACTGTTTAGTAGATTTGAAAAGATTTCACAAATATTCCAAAGAATTTCAAATATTTCAACAAGGGTACCGTACCCAAGATTTCAATGATTTTTATCGATTTCAATTTTGTTTAGAATATTTCACAAAGATTTCAAATATTTGAGTGATTTCAAACGAATACAAAAAAAAATCCTGAAAGATTTCACAAATATTTCAAAGAATTCATAAAGACTTCAAACGATTAAAAAAATGTCAGATTATAAAAAGGGTCAGTACCCCAGATTTCAAAGATTTTGATCAATTTCAAATCTTTTAGGAGATTCCAGAAAGATTTCAAAGAATTCATAAGGATATCTAAAGAATTATAAGGATCTCAAAAGATTTGTAGACACTCAAAGATTTAAAAAAGGGTAAAGTATAACAGATTTCAAAGATTTTAAACGATTTCAGAAGGTTTCAACAAATTTGAGAAGATTTCAATGATTTCAAACGAACAAAAAAGATTTCACAAACAAAGCTAAAGAAATATTTCGCAAATATTTTCATAAAATAAAAGTTTCATGAATATTTCCAGGACTTTGCAAAAATTTAAAAAGATTTCAAAAGATTTCACAGAAATTTCAAGATTTCGGAAAGATTTTAATTACTTCACAAGATATTAACGAATTCAAAAAGACGACTTATGTTCGCAAAAAATTAAGAAAATTTTTTTATTTATGGTTCTGCTTTCCTTAGAAATTGTTTGGCCAATAAAAAATTAAATGGCTCATTCTTCTACATGTCTAGGAAACAGTTATTTCATTATTTGATATCGAATTTTAATTTCTTCTCTAATTACAATGAATAACTTCATTCTTATAAATATTATTTCCACTTAATTTTTAATTTTAGTTGCTGCTCTAAACAGTTTGAAAAAGATAAAAGGAATCGAAAGTAAAAAACTGCAGCAGATTAGCTTTATGTACAGATCTTTTTTATTTATAAAGGTATACACAAGTGTACTTTTAATTCTACACAAAGTCATGTTAATTATTATAGATTCTCACTCAAGTCTTCTCTTTTTTTGTAACAATTGCGAAAGTTATTGAAAAACTTAGTTACCTTCATTTGGTAGACTAGATATACTAGAAACATTGGAGTACGACGTATCAAATTTCATAAAATCTTACAAGGAACACATCTCTCGATCGACCCAGAATTAGTCAATTAGTCTTAAAAAAATGCCGCTGAAACGAGACATTAATGATATATTTTTCTTAAAATTAATTAAGAAAGATCAATAACAGCATCGGGATTAGAATCGACATCAGGTATCTCGTTTGGTAATAATTCGGAGTCTCTTTCTGGCATTTCGATTCAATCTGTCCGAGTAACGTTTCTCGTAGTAGTTGAATTAGTATGATAAAGGTACACTTGAAAAAGGATTGATACGTCGATGATAACTTGAAGAGCTCCACAAATTCCAAATTGAATTGGAGCTTCTCGTTGTATGAAGTAGCAAGTCTTAAAAGTATCTCCACACGTCCACATCATCACCATCACAACACTAAAATAAATTATTTCATTATTTATAAAATATCCTACCTAAAAAAAACTAAAGAAATTCATTCGTAAACTTAGACAGTATTGTTTCTTATGAATTACAAAATTAGTTCAAATTTCAACCAAAAAAGATGAATTATCAACAAATAATTTAATTTTCATTTAAAATAAAAAAACAGTTTAATTGCACCAAAAAATACGAATTTTTAACAAAATAGTCAAATCCTCAAACAAAAGAGATTCATTTCCAACCAACAGTTGCATTTTTAACCAAGAAAGAAGACATTTCTACCAAAAGGGATGAATTTTCAAACAAAAAACACGAGTTCTCAACAAGAGTTGAATTTTCAATCACAAAAGATTTTTAATTCAATTAGGAAACAAAATTAATCCAAAATGTTGAATTTCCAAGCCAAGAAGACGAGCTTTCTAAGGAACAGTTGAATTTTCAATCTAGCAATATGAATTTTCAACAAAATTGTTAATTTTCAACTAAATAGTTAAATCTTTAGTTAAAACAATTAATTTTTAACATAAGATGGATTGAAATTCAAGAATTTTAAATCAGACTAAAATCAAATTCAAAATCCCATTTAACGTCCAACAATCAATTCAATATATAGAATTCTTGAAAAAACAACAAGAATTCAACGATTAAATTTGGACAAACACAACAAAATGCTCCTATTGCAATTCCTAAAAAAACAAAATAAAAAAATTTGTTTCTTTGGACAAAAATAAAAAAGAGGAAAGAAAAATGAGAAAAATAAGATGGATTTTCAAAAAAAATGTAATGGTTGATATTTCAACAACAAAATTAATTTGAATGAAAAACAGTTGAATTAAACCAATAAAGACTAATTTTCAACAAGACTTGAATGTTCAACTAAAACAGATTAATTGTCAACCAAAGAGTTGCATGAGGTTGATTAACCAAAAAAATTGATTTTCAACCAAAAAGACGAATTTTGAACAAAATACATACATTTTTACAAAAATTTATAAACTTTCATTAAACAAAAAATTCAACCAAAAGCAAAACGATTTTTCAATGAAATAATTGAATTTTCAACCAAATAGATTAATTTTCACAATATTTTTTTTGTATAAAACAAAGAATTTTCTACAAAACAGTTGAATTTCCCACCCAAATATTTAAAATGTTCACCAAATTGTTGAATATTCAAGCCAAAAGTATGAATTTTCTACAAAATATTAAAATTTTCAACCCCAAAATATAAACTTTCAACCAAATAGTTGAATTTTCAGTTAATCGAACTAATTTTTAGGGAAAAAATACTAATTTTTATCAAAGCCGTTAAATTTTCAACCAAATAGATGAATCTTTACCTAAAATATGAATCTTACAGTAAAAAACGAACTTTGAAGACAGTTGTTCAACTTTTTCAAAAACAGTTAAATTTTCAGCCTGAGAAGATGAATTTTAAAACAAAAAATGTAATAGTTGATATTTTTACCAAAAAATATTTTGAATTAGAATAAACAAAAAATGATTTTCTACAAAAAGAGATGAATTTTCAAATCAAAAAGACGAATTTTTAATAAGAGTTGAATTTTCAACCACGAAAGATTTGCCTTACAATAAAGAAAAAAAAAATTAATATGTAAATTTTTAACCAAAAAGATTAATTTTCATAAAAAAAATGTAATTTTCAATAAAAGAAACGAATTTTCTACAAAACAATTTTAATTTTTACTAATTTTTTTAATACTCGAGCCTAAAAGACGAATTTTCTATAAAGCATTTAAATTGTCAACTCAAAAATATGAATTTTCAACAAAAAGTTAATTTTCAAAGAAACAGTTAAGTTTTCAAACAAATATTTAAATTTTCAGTCAATAAAATTAATTTTTATAAAAAAAAGGAATTTTCATCAAAGCAGTTCAGTTTTCAACCAAGGAAATGAATTTTTACCTGAAATATGAATCTTACACTAAAAAATCTAAAAGGATAAACTTTCAACAAAAAATGTGATAAGTTTTATTTTTTAAATGATTTCTTTATTCATCAAAATTGATTTTAGAATTATATTTCAAAAGATTTCGAAAATTGTCAAAAAAGAATCTGGAAGATTTTATGGCACTTTTTTAATTCTGCACAATTTTTTTTTAATTTTGGGAAAAATTTGAATAATATTAAAAGATATTTAAAAGTTTTTTTTTTATTTCAAAAATAATTTAGAATTGGAGAAGATTAAAAAAAATGTTATGTAGATTTTTCAAGAGATTAAAAAAAATTTTGACGTTTTTTAAAGGTTTCAAGATAAACAAATTCCTTAAGATTCCTGGGAATATTAAAAAAGATTTTTAAATATTACAACAGATTTCTGAAAATTTCAAAAACCAATAAGGAACATTAATAAAATATTTAAAAATTTTCCCAAACATCAAAAAGTCCTAAATACTATTTTCGAAACTGACTCAAATTTTTTAAATGCTTTTTCGACATACCTGAAACCTTCAAAAAACTTAAAAAATGTCTTGCAAAACCTAGGAAAATTATATGTATACAATAACCTTCAAGCACATTAACAAAGAAACTTCAAAAATAAAGTTTTTATATTAAAATCAAAATTTTTTTTTGGTTGAGGATTCAATTATATTGTTGAAAATTCGTTTCTTTTTGCTATGAATTCAACTGTTTTTTATTTAAAATGAACATACCTTTACATTAAATTATCAACTATTAAACTTTTCGTTGAGAATTAATCATTTTAATTGAAAATTCAACTATTTTGTAAAAAAATCGTGTTTTTTTAACCAATATTTAACTTTTTTGTGGAAAATTTGATTTGAAATATGGTTAGTCCACGTCAACTGATCACGGGAATTTTGGTGTCAGAATGTGAATGGAATAATTTCAGGGCTTGTAGACCACACTTATACCTTCCTCTGACGAAAAAAAAGGCATTTTTTGGAAAACGCGTTTTTCATGTTTAATTTTTTCAACAAAGTTGTAACAAAAATTATGAGAGATTTTAATGGTCTTTTTTAGAGAACTATAATTAATAAATATAATTTTGTTTATATTTGAGGGACTTCAAATTATTTCTACTAATTTTAATGGATTATTACGATTTCCAAAGATTTCAATGGATTTTGAGGGATTTCAACAAATTTTTAAAGAACTTTAGGGAATAAAATGAATTTTATTTCAAGGAATATGAAGGAACTTACAAAATTTAGAAGGATTTGAAAGGTTTTAATTATTGAAAAGATTACAAAGAATTTCAAAAGATGAACAAAATCTGAGGGACTTTTAAAGAATTTTGTAGGAATTTCAAAGATTTCAGGAGATTGCAATTATTTCAAAGAATTTACGGGATTTAAGCTATTTTGAAAGATTCCAAAGAATTTCAAGGCATTTCGCAAATTTCAAGGAATTTCAAAGAAATTTGTCAGATTTTCAAAGATTTTAGGCTCGATTGGAAGGGATTTCAAGGGAACTTTGAAAAATAAGTGAAATTTCAAAAGGTTTCAGGGATTTGAACGGGTTTAATTTTTAGTGAAGAGATTTTAAATTATTTCAACTTATTTTAATGTGTTTTTACGATTTCCAAAGATTCGACGATTTCAAGAGATATGAAGAAATTGAAAAAGTTTCAAAGGATTTAAAAGGTTTTCAGTTACTTTGAAAGGTTCTGAAGCTTTTGAAGAATTTGAAAGAATTTCTCCAGATTTCAGATTTAATTTGATAGGACCTCTAAGCGGATTTTTAATGATTTCAATAGATTTCAATAGATTTCTAACTATTTCACCATAGGAAAATAATTATAGGCCTATACTGATTTTCCTATAATATTTTTTCTGTAATGTCAGTTTTGGAAATGAAACGGTTCTTATATATATGATCTATTTAAAAGGAAATTGCAGAGATAATTTAATACGAACCTCATACCCTCTGTAGATTTATTATGGCAATTGCGTATAAATTGAGGGACGCCCAGCATCGCCTCGGTTAATACTGCTAACAGTCCCACAACTTCAACGAAAATTAGAATATCCAGGAAGAGATACATTAACGCTCCTCCAACGAGTCCAAACAGCAGGACGAAGTTCAGATATGATTGGAAGTCTGCCCATTTCCAAAAGAATTTAATGTCCAAATCTACCAAAATTAGTATCCAAAAAAACTTAATGATTTTTTTGTTAGTTGAAGCAACCCTGTTACTTGCATTCTTATTACCAGGAAGATTTTTAACCTTTCCTTGTTCAGGGTGGCCACTTTTATCGTCAGAAAAAATCCCCATTTTTCCCTCTCATTAAAATTGAAAAGTTCAATCTGTTAAAGCTGAAGATTTTTGGATATAAACTAAATATTACCACTTTCATAGTAAAAAAAAATCCCGGGATTTAACAGTTTTTCTGGGTCATACGAATAAAAATAGACCAAAAAGTCGAGTTTTCAAGTTGAAAAGTTGAATGGTTTAGAAATTAGTTACTTTTTAATAAAATAATTGAATTTCTAACCAAGTAGTTGTATTTCCAAACAACTAGTTGAATTTTCAAACAAAAAAGATTGAAATTTAATCAAAAACGGTTGAATTTTAAAGTCAAAAAGAAAAATTTCTTGGAAGAAAGTTCAATTATCAATATGAAAATGTTAAATTTCAACAAAAAATATAATGTTCACAAAAAATATAATTTTCAACCAAGAAAGGCAAATTTTCAAACAAACAGTTGAATAAAAAAAATTAATTTTCAATCAAACAGTTGCATTTAGAACCACGCAGTTGAACTTTCAATATAAAGAGATCAATTTTTAATAAAATAGTTTAATTTTCGAGTCAGAAAGACGAATTTTTTACAAGACAGTTCCATTTTCAACAATAAAGTTAATTTTAAATAAAGAAGTATGACTTTTCTACTATAAAAATGAATTGCGCATCCAAAAGGGCGAAGTTTCTATCCAAAAAGTGAATATTTAATTAAACAGTTGAATTTTCGACCAAAAAATATGACTTTTCAACAAAATAATAGCATTTTTAACCAAATGGTCGAATTTTTAAACCAAAAACATTATAATTCAACCACAGTGTCATTTTTAACCAAATACTTCAATTTTCAAATCAAAAAAAGGAATTTTTTAGAAGACATTTGAATTATCAACAAGAGGGTTAAATATTCAACCAAACAGTTGCATCTACAACTAAATAGTTGAACTTTCAATCAAAAGAGACAAATTTTCAATAAACTAGTTGAATTTTTAACCAAATTATGGTTTTTTTGAACCAAAAAATATGCAATTTTCATATAAAGTTGAATTTCTAACAAAAGAGTTTATTCTCAACCAAGAGAGATGAGTTTCCAACCAAAAAGGATGACTTTTCAACCATGAAAGATGAATTTCCTATTCAAAAATACGAATTTTCAACAAAACAGTTAAATTTTTTACCAAAAAGATGTCTTTTTAACAAAATAATTGAATTTTCAACGACATTATTTAATTTTCAAACCCAGAAAATAATTTTTTCTAGAAAACAGTTGAATTATGAACCAGAAAAAGTGAATTTTCAGCAAAAAAGATCATTTTTAACTAAATAGTTGAATTCTCAAACAAAGAAAAAATTAATTTTGAACCAAACCATTGCACTTGCAACCAAATCCTTGAACTTTCAATTAAAAGAGACAAATTTTCAAGCCAAAAAGACAATTTTTTCAGAAGACAATTGAATTTGGAACAAAAAAAGTTGATTTTCAACCGAGAAAGATTAATTTTCAAGAAAAAAGAATGACTGTTTTACTATAAAGATTAATTTTCTATCCAAAAGGACTAAAATTTTACGAACGTTAAGGGTTTTTATTGTAAATTATACAAAATTCACGGTTATTTCCAGGTTGAAAATGCAACTCTTTTGTAGAGAATCCGTCTCTTTGGCTTCCAAATTCTTCTAGAAAATTAGTTTTTTCTTTTTATTGAAAATTAACTCTTTTAACTGAAAATTTAACTTTTAGATTTTTGGTTAAAAATTTTTCTTTTTAGGTGGAAAATTCATAATTTTGGTTGAAAATTCATCTACTTTCTTAAAAAATCAAGTGTGTGTTGTTGTTAAAAATGCAACTGTATGTTTGAAAATTAACCGGCTTTAATTGAATATTCAATTATTTTGTGAAAAATTCGCCTTTTTGGTTTAATTCAACTGTTTTTTATTTTATATTAAAATCCTTTTTGGTTTAAATATCAACTATTACATTTATTGGCGACAAATAGTATTTTCAGGTTGAAAATTAAACAAAATTCCAGGTTATTTCACGTTCTTGAAAAATTCCCGATTTTCCGGTCCAGTAGCCACCCTGTTGTTGCATTGCACAAAAGCGAACAAAAAAAGAATAAAAATGCAGGTCACACAAACTTTGTTAGAAAAAAGTAGGAAGAGGGGACTTTCTACCGCAGAAAAATGTTGTAAGACAATTATTTCTTTCATTTCACAAGATAGCCCAACTCAAAGAACAAATTTCGAAATTGAATATTCGAAATTTTCAGGATCTCTCCTTATTTTTCAATTGTTTTTCTACTTCTGCTTTCTTTCTTTAAGCTTTGGTGAATGTTTATTATTTCTAAAGCGACTATAAGTTTTGAAATTTATTAACCGATAGTGAATTATACATTGCACACATTTACAAAATATTTAGAATACCATACACATTAGGAATAGATTTTGTTACTGCTTACCTGTAAATACTCTTTCTCTCGACTTTATGATTTGATTTTTAGTACGGACATTTACGCACAGCCTGATCATCATGAGCATAGTAATAATCATAAGTATACTTTGTAATAACAGCGGCAACTCAAAACGCTTTCCGAACCTGTAAAAAATCATTAAGAAGCATTTTAAATATTTTCAGAGTTTCATATTCAAGTATATCATAATTTAATTTTCGACCAAAAAGATGAATTTTCAACCAAGAAGAATCATTTCTATCAAAAAAATAAGAATTTCTAATAAGAAAGTTAATTTTTCAAACAAAAATTGAATAGTTTTTATTTTGAAAATTTATATTCAACTAAAGAAATTAATTTTTAACCAAAATTATGGAATATTCAACTGTAGCAGTTAAATTTTCAGTAAAATGGAATTAATTTTCAGAAAAAAAACGAATTTCAAACAAAATGGCTCATTTTTCAACCAAAATAGATGAATTTTCAATTAAAATGATGAATCTTCAATCAAGAGAATTAATTTTGAGAAAAGAGTTTAACTTTCAAGGAAATAATTGATTTTTTATTCCAACAAAGATGAATTTTAAATAAAAAATACAGTAGTTGATATTTCAACCAAAAAAGACGAGTTTTCAGCATGAGATAAATATTTAACTAAGAAAGATTTTTCAGTCAAGACAGTGAAAAAATGACAAAAGAAAACTGTTGAATTTTCAAGCAAGAAGATGAACTTTTAACTAAAACGATGAATCTTTAACTGCAATAGTTGAAGATTCAACCAGAAAGATGAATTTTCAACCAAGAAGTTTAATGTATGCCAAAAAAGACGAACTTTGAACTAAAAATGATACTTCTTCAACAAAAAATTGAAGTTGCATTTTCAGTTTGGAAAATTAACTTTCCATTAAAGCAAAAGCAAATGTTCAATTAAAGAGATGAATTTAGAAATAAAATGATGGAATATTTAATTTGAATAGTTATATTGTCAGTTAAAAAAAATAATTTTCTACCAAAAAAAGACTAATTTTCCAAAAAAGAATTACACTTTCAAACAAAGTGATGAATTTTCAACTTGAATTATGAATTTTTAACTAAAATAATTTAATTTGCAACCAGAAAGATAAATTTTCAACCAAGAAGATTAATTTCTATCAAAAAGACGAATTTTCAGTGAAAAAAGATAATATTGCAAGCAACAGGTGAATTGCTATACTTTTAGTTAAAAAAATTAATGTTCCACCAAAGAGATGCCTTTTTAACTTAATTTATGGTATATTCAACTGGAATAGTTACAGTTTCAGTTACACAAAATAATAAAAAAAAAAAAAATAATTAAAAAAAAAATAGTCACATTTTCAAACGAAGTAATGAATTTAAACTAAAATGATGAATTTTAAACCGGAATAGTTGAATTTGCAACCAAAAAGATTAATTTTCAATCAAATAGTTGAATTTTAAGCTAAAAAAAATCAAATTCAACCAAACTGATGAATTCTTAACTAAAATGAGGAATATTCAACTGGAATAGTTGAATTATTAACAAAAAAGATGAATTTTTAACTGAAACGATGAATCTTTTACTAGAATAATTCAATTTGTAACCAAAAAAATAAATTTTCAACGAAGAAAATTAATTTCTATCAAAAAGACGAATTTTCAATAAAAAAGGATAATTTTGCAACCAAAAGTTGAATTGTTATACATTTAGATGAAAAAATTAATGTTCCACCAAAGAGACCAATTTTCAACTGAATGTATGGTATATTCAACTGGAATAGTTACAGTTTCAGTTAAACAAAATAATTGTAAAAAAAATAATTTTCCAAAAAATAGTTACTTTTTCAATCAAAGTTATGAGTTTTAAACTGAAATTATGGATTTTCAATAAAAAAATATCAGTTTTTACCAAAAAAGGAATAGTCAAATTTTCAGTTAAAAAAATAAGTTTTCAAATAAAAAAAATTTCAAACAAAGGAATCAATTTCCAACTGAAATAAAGAATCTTTTACTGGAATATATGAATTTTCAACAAAATATGTAGTTGAATTTCCAACTAAAAAAGGCAAAGCAACCAAATGATAAATATTTAATTGAAATAGTTTAATTTTCAACAAAAAAGATAAATTTTTCAACCAGGAAGAATAATTTCTACGGAAAAAAACGAATTTTCATAATAAACTTTCAACGAAATAGTTCAATTTTCAAATAAAAAAGACAAGTTTTCAACTAAGCTGTTGAATTTTGAGCTAAAAAGATCAACTGTGAACCAAACTAACGAATTTTCAACTAAAATTAGGAATCTTCAATTGGAATAGTTGAATCATAAACATAACAGATGAATTTGCAACTAAACTGATGAACCTTGGACTGGAATGGTTTAATTTTCAACTGAAAAGATAAATTTTTATACCTCGAAGATTTATTTCTACCAAAAAAGACGCATTTCCAACAAAACACATGAATTCTGAAAGAAAAAGTTGAATTTTCAACTAAAAGACAAATTTTCAACCCAGTAGTTGAATTTGAGCTAAAAAAGATCAATTGTGGACCAAACTGATGAATCTTGAACTGGAAAAGTTTAATTTTTAACCAAAAACATAAATTTTTCAACCAGGAAGATTAATTTCTACAAAAAAGACGAATTTTTAACGAAACACATGAATTTTTAACAAAGTATTTCAACTTTCAACCAACTAGTTGAATTTTGAGCTAAAAATGATCAACTGTCAACCAAACTAATGAATTTTTAACTAAAATTAGGAATCTTCAACTGGAATAGTTGAATTTTAAACAAAAAAGATGAATTTTTAACTACAATTATAAATTTTTAACTGAAATACTTGAATTTTGAATTAAAAAAGATAAATTGTCAACCAAAAATTGAATAGTTAAATTTTCAGTTGAAAAAATGAATTTCAGACAAAAAAAAAAAGAATTTTCATGAAAATAGTTCAATACAGTAATATAAAGCTATCTTTACAAACGGAGAATCATTGTTATTCAATGTTATATTGTAATTTGAAAAATATTAAGCGTTAATCAGGGTGTCCAGCGACCTTGAAAACCTTGAATATCTGGAAATCTCCTAGAATTTTTTACGAGAACCTTGAATTAATTTTTTTTAAACAGATTTTTTATTAAAATGCGAAAAGTAATTTAAATCTTTTAGTCTATTATAAAAGAAACATCTTGTTTAGTAGAAACCTTGCTACTGAACAGTTTTTTTATTTACCTTTTTTTATTACGCAATAAATAAAGAGATTTTTAGGCATTTTTTTAATAGACTTTACCAATTATTTTATAGATTGCAATGAACAGACTTTAATATTTAGCGTGGCGACTTGACCAAAAAAGACCAGGAAATGACCGGGAATTTACTTCTGATTGTAGAAAAATTCAAGTTTTCATTATTTTAATAATTTTTGTGAAAATTCAACTATTTGGTTGAAAATTGATATTTTGCATGTAAAAATTAAACTATTTGTTTGAAAATGTATGTACTTTATGGAAAATTTGTCATTTTTGTAGAAAGTTTATCTTTATGGTTGAAAATTGATCTTTTTGGCTAATC
>CAKNXH010063510.1:0-20211 GCA_932178445.1 Andricus quercusramuli | reverse complement strand
TGTGTTAATCCACGGAATTGGTTATTGTAAAATGAAATTCCTCAAGTATTCAGGAAAGCTGACAGACTTTTTGGAATATAGGGTTATATACTTGCAGGTTTCCACATAATTGTATATTTTAAAAGAAAAATCATGACTTATTTAGGGAATCGTACAATTGTGCAATTTCTAAACATTTAATGTTATGTATGAGTTTTTTGTCGTTTTTCCCTTTTTCCGCCTTTCAAGTAACTTTATTGGTAAAGAAGAGTGAATAAGAATACTTGACACTTTAGAGGGTTTCCATAATTTTCGAAACCAATACCTCTTGGAAAGAAAACCGCAAAACTCTTAAATCTACGGGGATATTTGAATCAGTTGTTACTTCAATCTTACTGTCAATTTCAGTGGCACTACTTTTTCAAAATTCATTCATCATGTTATTTAGAAAAAAACCTTCTTCATTTTAAAATTGAACTATTTCATGTTTGCTTGAAAATTTATCTTTTACCGTTGAAAATTCAACTATTTGGTTGAAAATTCATGTACTTTGTTGAAATTTTTTCTTTCGTGGAATTTTGGGTTAAATATTCAACTATTTGGTTCAAAATTAATTCTTTTGTTTGAAGATTCATAATTTTTGTAAGAAGATTTTTTTTTTCAAGTATAATTATTTTGAAGCTGATCTTCCTCAGTCGAAAAATCCACTCATTTTGTTGAAAGCTTGTATTTTCTGGTTGAAAATTGCTGTTTTTGATTTGAAACTTAGCCTTTTTTGGCGGAAATATAAACTATTATACTTTCCACCAATAATTCATTTTCTTTTATAAAATTAATCAATTTGGATGAAAATTTAACTATTTCATGGAAAATTCCCTTTTTCTTGGTTGAAAATTAATTATTTTATCTGAGAATATTATTCTTCCATTTTTGGTTCGAAATTTATCTTTTTCAGTTAAAAATTCCACTATTTTTATGAAAATGCATGTATTTTACGTTATGTCTTAAAAGTGTTGTAAATATTATTTAGAAACAAAAATTTTTTCACTTTGACATTATTGATCTCCTAGGTATAAGTTTTTTTTTATTCCTAAAAGAAAAACTTAGAAGGGCCAGGGAAAATTAAAAATTGATAAGTTATTGCAAATTCGATTACTTGATGCAGCTTAGTTTGGAATTTTCGATATTGAATTAATTTAATCTTATCACCAGAAAAATTACATTAATCGTGAAGTTACTGATTGAATGATTAAAATTTTTAGGATTTTTAATGAAATTAATGAAATTTTGTGTGCAGAAAATTAAATTGATTAAGTACTGAAAATGTTTAGCACTTCTGCACCATTTTCATCACTTCAAGACATATCCATCTCTGAGAATATGGAAAACATCTGAGAGTGTCTATTTCATAGTGAAGGCTGTCATATCATAGGATCAAAACATAAAAAGGTGGTCAAATTTTATGTTAAAGAAGCAAAAATTAACCTTATTAGGGGTAAGTTTTTGTTTTCATACAAAATTATTTCAATTTAAGTAACGTATAATGAAAATATTGAAAATGTTAATTTCACAGCTGTTATAACAACACAACTTCTGATTGGTGTTTGACAACAAGTTACTTTTGCTCATGTCAAATACACATTTCATATTATTAAATATGTCTGCCTTTCGCAGAAAACTCAGAAGTGACTTTTCGTTGTGTGTAATTTTTAAGTTGAGAAAGTTGTATTTTTTCGCATGAAAACAAAACAAGATTAAATAGAGTTGACATGGTAACCATTTCCAATGTGGTGGGTAAATCTCAACATTATGCACACAAAATGTGGAATTCTTTGTCCATGGTCTTCATCTTGAGCCCTGAAAAATTTTGATGAAGCATTACCATTCAATCCTTACGGATATTTTCTTAATTCAATGCTAATTTTTTTCCGTCCACGATACATTTTTAAAAACTCAATCATTTCATGAGTCACATGTACAATCGTATACATATTTCTACTTCGCAGATGTTTTTAGATTATTTTACCTTTGATTATAGTCAGTTCATACATACTTTGTTTTCTCCTCCATCCGTATGGAGTTGAAAATTGAACTCTCATGCTGATACTTATATCCCGCCTTCGCATCACCAAACTGTGATACGAGACTTTGAAATGTTGCTCGTGACCTATATTATTCTTACCTTACGAGGTATAAATACGACAATTTCAAAGAGCTTTCTCATTACTGTCTGAAAATTCAGTTCAAGAAAATCTGTATATAACTTTCCAAATTCTGCATCATGAGGGTGACAATCATATTCTCGTTGCTGCTATTGGGTAAGTGCTTCATTTATGGAATACACAAATTAATAAATCTGACTTAGCTCAGTCCTGACTTAATTGAAAATTTCTTAACTTCAAAATATCTGATGAGATAACGACATCAATGGTAAACCACTCAATCCATTTGAGCTGTGTAAACGGTGATTGTGGGCAAAAAAAATCTATTTATATGTATTATAGAAACTTCATACATTTATTCATCCACCTATTCAAAATTAATTGAGAACATTGCAAAAATCATAAAATGCATCTGAAGAACAACCGGCATCCACAAAATAAAAAAATTTCACCCCCTCGCCTGCATTAAATATTTGTCCAACTGGGAAAATGTTGTCTTGATGAACCACCGTCCTATAAGAATATATTTTGCACGAGTTTGAGTCCGATCCACGAAAGTATAAGACCAGTTTAATATTTTCAATTTTGGCATTTCACATACTCAGGCGAGAATGTTTGGAAGAGGCTTACTAATGAAGGCGTCCACCTGTTAATGTCATTCACTAATTTTTATAGAACTAAATATCATAAATTAATGTTGATATATTTTATTTTTAAAGTGATTGCAACTGTAATGACGATTGTCGGAGCAGGGATGTATCTATGCGAGCGTCTTCCTGGATGCAACGTAAGCATACACAATTTTCGTTCTTCTTTTTCACAGTGAAATCTGGTTCTTATGAGAAACATGTTAAATTTTGTTTAAAAAAATATGCTTTTAGGGGCCACCTCAAACGTGCTGTGTAACTCCTAACAGACCAGGTAACTGACAGACACAAATATTTTGATTTATTCAAAATAATTCTATAGAGCTAAAATAATAATTGGAAACGCAGAAATACGTTCATGTACATGCTAACGAAAATATAAAGAGATTAAGGTGTCACGTATAAAAAGAAGTATCTTTAATTTTAAACCACCGAAAAGCGTTCATTTAGTTACATTTTTTTATAGGGCTGTTAAACGATGCCCAAACGTAAAAGAACGTATTTTATTAAATATATATATTCGGTTTCGGTTTTGGTTCCTTGGGAATCAAACCGAAGGGCCTATGACAAAGCTACCGAACGCGTCCTCGGCTTGCGGATAGAGGGTCCCTGTACCAGGGGTTTCTGCTGAATATGGTTACAATAATGAATAAGCAGTCGCGGACAATTGTCCAGGGATGGTCCCGAAGGAATAACCCCTAAGAATGGCACGTAAGTGAGGTGTCTCAAACGGTGAGCTGAAATACCGGGCAACCTCTCAGAGTATCAGCCTTATCCTTGCACGCGGGGCTCTACAAGGATTGACGAACCCTTTCCCTAGCTGCTCGTGGGAACAACAATGACAACACCAAGCATAGTTGTAGTAAGTGCGGTTCAAAACAATCGAACGCGCAGGCCGTCCGACAGTGGGTCGGACAACAGTGCCGACTACCCTAGAGTTGAGGGAGCCAATCGAGACGGAGACAATGCGATGGACAGGCAGAATCTCCATAATTTTGGCTGGTGGGATCGACTCAATGACGACCTGCTAGCAGTATGACCCCCGAGCGGAAAAGCATCCCTGTGTGTCAACAAAATTCTGATACACTTGCAGGGAGAACGCAGAAGGTGGTCGTCCTTGGGTTGCTCCGTGTCCTCAGGGTGCACGAGACTTTGGCCGGATTATCGTATTGAATTCATCGCAGACTGTAACTTTTCTGCATTTTTTCAGATTAGCACCCGCTCCCGGCGAAATCCTGCGGTTGTCCTTATGACTAACTTTTAACTATATAAACATACCAAACTGTTTATTTTGTTATTTAAAACTGTAGGGAGCTCGAAAATTAATTTTCTGTTCGGAAAAAGAGTATTTTTTTAATTTTGACCGCCATTTTATAACATTAATGTAGTACATAGTCCCTATCATTTTCTGATTGTGAGATAATAATAAATGTTAATAATTATTTCACAGGTAAATAGGATAGATGAGGACAAGGCAGGACTCATCTAAAAAATCATTAAACACTGATATGGATACGTATTATGTGGGAGGAGGTGATGTAGCCTGCTTAAAAATGTCTTTATTGCTTCAATAAAATTAAAATTGTTACAGTATAGCGTTTTTTTTTTTATTAAACATTTCTATTTCTCACATTTCCCATTCCTATAAACTTTTTTCGATTGATATATACATATAGCCAAAATAAATTAATATACGACGAGACACGATTTTTTCATCAAGACCTTACAAGAGAGCTGCAACGAATATACCTAAAATATTCAGTACAAGTAATTGTCCTTGTGATAGGTGCTCTGGGAGTTTCAAAACTATCATTGGTTTGTAACCTGAGGCACTAGCGAGATGGATACAGAAAGCTGTCACCCTTGGGAGTGTGACCACCCATCTCACGATTGTGAGATGTGGCCATGAGTGTGTTTTACCGCTGATGTCATTTTTTTTGGATGGCAGTTGCTCTAAGTAGGACCCTGCAGTGGTTGTTTAACCCTTTTTTTAAATCATATATATATATAGTGATCAATCGTACTTTCAATTATAGTTTCTGCAGTTTCATTTTTTATGGGTACGAGAACTGTATACCTTGTTGATCTGTCTTGGATAGTTAAAATGTATTTGTTTCCTAGTTTTGTTTCTGGCAGAGGACCAACAACGTCTAACGCGATTTTTTTGTTAGGGTTAATAGGTGTGTCTGAAATGATTGACTGTACTTGATTAGTGACTCTTGTTGTCTTCTGCAATTGGCAAACAGGGCATGCTTTTACGTAATTCTTAATTTCTTCATCCATAATTTTCTATTCACCAATTTCTCTTGCCTTTTGAATTTTATTTTTCTCTCCGGAGTGGTTGGCGTGGGCGTCTTTGATGATGTTTTTCCTTTCATCTTTAGTTGATTCTCTCGTACCATCAAAACATACATGGAATTCTATTTCGGGGTAATAATTAGATAGGTTTTGTAATATCTCCAAAAGTGTTTCTTTTTCTGGTGGGGTAAAAGTTGGGTCACCAAAAATCACTCTTACTAATTTCAGTCCTCCATCTCTAAATTCTGTTATCAGTAATCCTAAATAACGTATCCAATTTTTCTTGTTATAAACAGGCATATCCGATTTTTTGACTTCCTTGAATATTTTACTCTCTCCATTTGGTTTAACTTGAACTCTATCGTTTGCTATAGGATTTTCTTCCCATCCTAGAAATCCCAGTGGGCACAAAAATTGAGGATGTCCTAGAGACGTCTTCGGGACATCCCTAAGACTTCTTTTGGAAGATGTCTTTTGGACATCCTTGGGATGATCTTGAGACGTCTAATGTCAGTACAAAAGATGTCCTGAGAACGTCCTTTGTCTTTAAAACATCTTTAGGACAACTTTATGTCATAAGACGTCTTACATACGTTGATTGGATTGATATTAGGCGTCCTAAGAACGTCCCAAGGACATTCTTGGGATGTTTGTGCTTTTGTGACCACTGGGATCCTTCATATAGTTGTTTGTCTTTTTCTTCCTCATCCTCTTCTTCTGCTTCTGATGAAGATTCTTCTGACGGTTGCTTGATTCCTCATTCAACTATTTTGAGTTTATCCTTCAATGTTTTTTGTTTGGTAGTCATTGGTTTCTCATGAAAAGTTTCAGATTTTTCACTTTCTGTAACAGAATCACTGCTATCTAATGGTGCCCTAGTATCTGCATCATTAACTGTGTCTTGATCTTGGAGTGTGAAGCATTTATTAGTACTCTATTAGTACGTTGATTTTTTACGTTTAATTAAACCAATATATTTAGTTAATGTAGTTGTATCGAAAGGCATTGTTTTTATAGAGCAAAAATCCATAAAAATTCGACCTCTCGACAGATTTGCTTTACTCCGTTCAGGAAAATGGTCCCGAGTAATAATATCGGTACCACTCATGGGAGAGCGATGGATATTAGCTAGAAAAGAGAATTGCATTAACAACAAACAACTTAACTAAATTGAATATTCTTTTCACATTAAAGAAAAACGAAAAGGAAAGTGGGTGCACGAAAGTGGAAGGAGAGTTTACTATCATGAACAAACTGAATAATTTGTCTAGATCTTCCCTTTTTGACATAGCTTTTGATTTAATTTCCAGGATCGTTTCCTTTAATTTAGGTTGGTATTTTCAGAGGAATAAAGTTTTGTACAAACAGAGTACCATGTTTGCAACTATCCGTAAATTTCGATGAGCCATTTCTTTCATAAGCCGAGGTCGTGGTTAATAAACAGTACGGCTGCCTGGATGAGCTCCCAAATGTTAAATGGGTTGAAAATCCAGTTCAGACATTTTTCAAACTATTGAAAATGATCATAAATGAATTGGCTAACTCTCCCAAGATCTTTTTTTCGGAACAAATTTGTCACATTATTCAGTACGTTAGGACGGGACTGTTGAGCTCCCAAATGAGAATGGGTTGAAGAACAGTCGTTTTCCTTATCGCTGAATAAATGGCAACCGTGACTCAATTCACTGGAAGACTTCAGAAGATGTAGACTCTTTTAAACACTTTTTGAAAGCATTAACAATCCATGCTTTTTGGTTGTTAAAGCCTTTAGCAATCCTGGAAATTTGATCCTAATCTGTATTCCCTCAATCCTTATCTAGTTCACGCGTAGCCTGATTATTCGATGTTTCGCAAGTCCTACTGCAGCCTCCTTGCCAGAGCACTACCGGTCCCGTACGCGCGATCTATATAACTCTTTCATACCCAGAAATTCGCAAGTCTCTCAATAGCGTATTTATTTTTAGTTTCTCCTGATGGTTCTTTCTTTGACTATATTGAATATAAGGTCCTATTGAACTGCTTCAAGTGGAAGTAATCTTGATAAACAGCCGGCTGCTCTAACTTCTTTTCCTTTCACATATACTAGTTAGTTAGTTGGTTGTATGTAGGCGGGGGGCTCGTGAGGTCCCAACCCCTGGCGCTCAAGCTATAAAGCCTATTGTGCCACACCCGCGTTCATTCTCAACGCAGTACTCTGAATCCGGCCATCCTTCGCCGAGTGTTTTTTTGGATCTCGGTGGGTTTTCGTTGTTATCAACGTTCTGAGATTATACCTCTCAGATGCCAGGTATACCTATCGCACAGTAAACGTCCTCCTCCTTTGTTGATCACGCAAAGTGATCCTCACCCACTCTGCCATTTGGCAGCCTCCCTAGCACTGAACTGGCATGTTATGTAGATGTATGTGTGTGTGTGTGTGTGTTCATTACTCGAAAATCGGCCAACGACCATCGAGCGTGGCGCCGACTGTAGGCCCCTACAGGGGGCACCAAGCGCAAGGAGAACGATGACTCATTTTCGAGTCTTCACAGAATCGGCTTCGACCTCCAAGGCTATTCCTCTCGACATGGAGCCCCACCGTGGTATGATACCAGCTTTTTCTGAAGGGGACCTACAGTTTAAGATGGTTTCCGAACCACCGAAGCTCCGGTAGAAGTACATAGAAAAATTGCCATTGGTACCCGGCTCAGGGATCGAACCCCAGACTTCCTGCATGGAAGTCCGACGCGCTATCGTCTGAGCCACCGAGGCTTCTAAACATATTCTACCTCGTACTTATATTCTTCAAGGTTTAACCTCTATCGAAGTAATCTTGAATTGGGGTCTTTTGCGTTGTGAAGCCAAACCAAAGCTTCATGATTCAATGCTTTTTAAGGTATTTCGTAGTAAAAACTTTCTCAACCTTTTCACTGCCAGACAATTGCTAAGAGCTATTTTATGTTAGTGCTATAATTTTCTTTTGCTTTGTTAAGTATTCTAGATATGAAAAGGCATGGATGTCCTTTCTGTCACAATACAACTCCTGAACCAAAATTAGATGCGTCTGTTCTGATAGTAAATTCTTCTTTAAAATTTGGAAATCGTAGTGCTGGTGCATTGCATAAAAGTTCTTTTAATCTATCCAAGCTTTCTTCACATTTGGGTGTCCAATCGAATATTACTTTATTTCGTATTAAGTTGGTCAAAGATTTAGCTATAGTGGAGAAGTTTTGTATACACTTTCTATAGTATCCAGTTAATCCTAAAAATGATAGAATTTCTTCAACTGTGCCTGGGGTTTTCAAATTTTTTACAGCTTCTGATTTTCCTGAGTCGGGTTTAACTCTGCCTTTTGTTATCAAATGACCTAATTATTCTAATTCCGTTCTAATATATTCACATTTAGATGGTTCCAATCGTAATTTTCAGTTTTATATATTTTTAACACTGACAATTGTTAGTAACAACAAATAATTAAAATTGAACGAAATATAATTAAAACAGGTGAGTTTGTACTTCTATAAGAAAGGTAACCAGTTAGAAACCTAACAAATTTTTTTTCTTATTTTGAAGAGGGAAATTCTACTTTGGTGCTGTGTTTTCTTCCAAATTTTAGAAGAAATCAGCAGTAATTTAAGCAAGAAGATAGTCAGTGAAAAACAAAGATATTCAAGATAAGTAAAAAATTATACATTTAAAAAAAACTCCACGTCTTATGCATTGTCTAAAATTATAGGAATGATCAAAAAATATATTTAAAAAAAAATTATGCAAATTGAAAATATGTATTAAAACATCGTTTGCTGCCACAACTAAGAGAACTAAAGAGCATTTCAATTGAAAACTGAAAAACATTTAAATAAATTAAGAAAGTTACAATTTGTAACTGAATGATATTTAAAATAATTTTACAAATTTAAAAAATTTCGGAAGTGAAAATATATTTTAAAATAAGACAATCGTTTTGTTTCAAAAAGTAAGGAGGTTGAAAAAAATAATTAACTGCAAAATTTGAAAACCCTTCCGTGGCTTTGATGTTCTTCACAATTATATAAATAAAAACGTATTTATAATCATTAAAAAACTGGAAAAATGAAAAAATAAATACACTGAATAGACTGTAATTTCAAAACATTGAAAATCGTATATTTGAAACACTGCAAAAGGAGTAAAAACAAAGTAAAAAATTTGAAAATATGAAGAAGCTCACACTTTCCGTATTATTCACAACTATATAAATTAAAAAATATTTTTAAAAAGTACCCTGAATACGAAAATAATAAATGAAGAAAACATCTTATTCAAAAATTAGAATTTTGTACACACTCATTCTATTTCACATTACTAAATAAACCGATTTACGTGTACAGTATGCACTCATAGAAACACCAAGTCATTCGATAAATAACAACGGTGCCCCTGAAATAGAATTCTAATTTCGAATCATTCAAAATAAAAAGGGAAACATTTAAAATTGTTCAATTTTGAAGTCAAAAGAATACTGAATAATATTTGACTATTTGGAAGCTTTGTCTAATTTTATCACGTTTTATTCCAAGAACTTTAAAATTAGACACTGTTTCGACAACAACAAAATAAAAAAATGGTAACTTTAGATTTTCGTTTCTTTCAAATTGCAAGCACCAAAAATTAAACAATTTTCATTCAAACCCTGAAAATTAACTCCTAAATAATTTCAAACTTGAGGTCTCGAAAACCAGCCTATTTTAGAGTAACGGATTCGAAACTGTTATTCTCGAAAGAAAATGAGAATTATTATGAGTAGGTACATTAGGGTGGATCGGAAAAACAAAATTTCCAAATCTGAAAATAGAGCTATATGCAAAAGTTTTTAATTAGAAATTAATTATATTACTTTTTAATTTGACTATGCACACGAAGTAAAACTAAAACAAATAAGACTTTAAAAGAATTTGAAAGCTACAGTAATAAATAAAAATGAAATATTTTACTATAAAATTTTTCTTGTAATGCTAGATAAAAAAATTAAGGTTATATGTATACTCAAAAACTGTCAGACTGACAGAAAGGTCGCGAGATAAGACAAAAATGCACAAACAGCGAGCGAAAATAGAGAAGATTTAAGGTGAAAAAACAATGTCACTAACATTTTTCCTTCAGGGAATAAATTACAAAAAATCTATAAATTATTCAGCCATCGGCTGGCCTAATAATTTGAGGTAGTTCAATAGATTCATTATCAATAAACGAATGTTTCATTAATTTTTTAAATTTATTTTAAAGATGATTTTTCAACGAAATTGTTCAATTTTCAACCAAAAAAAGTTTTTCAGTCATATGTAGGACTTTTAGAAGTTTTGAAAATAAATATATTTTAAACTGACTCGAAATATTCCTGAAATTTGATAATATCTTGGAAAATTATAATAATTGCTCGTAAATCTACCAAATCTGTTTCAACTTTTGTAGGAATCTTCTGAAGTGCACCTATTTACATTTTTTTGAAGATTAATGTTTCAAAATAAAAATAGTAATATCCCAGGAATCTGCAGAAAAGTTTTTTATTTTCTTGAAGCTTTTCAAAATTCTTGAAAAGCTTCGATAAATTTTTCGAAATCTTCAAAAAATTTTCTGAAAATTCTGAAAAAAAATGCCTTCAAATCTTCCCGATTCTGTTTGGGCAATTTTGAAACTCTTTTGAAATGTTTTAAAGCCTTTTTGAATACTCTCTTAAATTTAATTTTTCAAACTAAAAAATCAGTTTAAATTATCCCATGAATTTTAACCATTAACATTTACACGGGGTGTCTCCCACTCGCGGGCTTTCCAATTTTTTCCGATTGTCTATACGTTTTTTTTAGTTATTTTTTTTTTTGGAATAGTTAAATTATCACTGAGACTTTGGAGATATTTTTTTCCTATTCGTGAAATCTTTCAGAATTCTTAAGAAGCTTCAAAACTTTTATTTACAAATATTAAACTAAAGTATAATTTTTAACTATTTGAAAATGTTTTTAAGTTTCAAATTAATTTTGAATCTTTTTCAAACTTTGAAATCTCTCCTAAAATTACTCGAATGTTGTATCAAACTTTGTAATCTTGCTAATTGAAAAAATGTGGCTTTAAAATCGTCCTTATTCTTTTTTGAAATTTTAGGAAATGATTTTAAAAGTTTTGAAATATTTGTCATTTTTTAGGAATTTCGGACCTCTTATAGTCCTACTCGGAATACCCGGAATTGTCAGGGAATTTGTATATACCTGGAAAAACCTGTACATGTCAGGGAATTTTTTTTTAAGTCAAAGAATTTTTTTGAGATCGCGCTCAATTTTTTTTTAACTGCAATATAAAACTGAATATCAAAGATTCTTTATTTGTAAAAGCAGCTATATTTTACTGCAATTAACTATTGTGTTGGAAATTCGTTTTTTTTTGTTTTTTTTTTTAATTAATTTTTTTAACGGAAAATTTAACTGTTATCGTATTATTGGTTTATTAGAGAAGTTGTAGGCTCCGGAAGCTTCGATCATGATTCCTTAAAGAAACCAATCCCAAAGCTACTGGAACGTGTACGTCATCCGCTTCTGCTCCTTCTGTCCTAGAAGGTAAGCAAGAGCGGGAAATTTACGCGTGATAACATCGGGCAATACTGTTCCCTGGAGTCAGGTCTCTAGCCGCGGATGACCTTACGCGGCAGACAAGACAGTTGGAGATGAAGGTTTCACCTCTGGATACTTTTTTAGAGCTACCAATCTTCGTAGAATATTAAGAGGAACAGTGTTGACGGACCAGATGGAGTGATTCCAGGAGAACAGCCTTTTGCATCCGGTTCGCGATGAAATGAGCCTGACGCTGGCAAGCCGGAATCTTTTTGAGTTGGCTAATAAATGAAGCTTTCATACCTCCAAGGCAGCCGATGATGAAAATTATAAGATGGACTTTGTAGCCTTGGTACAGCTTACTCAGCTCGAAAAGAAGTGCTTGATATTTCGCCTGTTTTTCTCCCTCCTTTGCCGTGATATTACCATCGGCTGGTGCCGACAATTCAATCACGTAAATGATCTTGTTCTTCAGATCTTGGAGGACAATGTCAGGCTTCGTAGCACTGATACGTTGAGTGGTGGAGAATGAGAAATTCCAGTAGATCTTACACTGATCATTCTCCACAACTGACTCGAGTTCCCCCTGGGCGTATGGCAAGACGGGCAATAGATAAACACCATAGAAATGCCTAAGATGGTAATATATCACTTTTAGAGCTGCATTGTGTCTCTCTATGTACGCGCAGCGTGCATATTTAGAGCATCCACTGAGAACATGTCCAAGTGTTTCGGGCTCTAGCTTGCACGCTCGGCAGTTGGTATCGCGTACAGGTATATTCATTATGCGCTCGCGGTAAACTAAGGTGTCTATGACGCCGTCTTGACAGGCAAAAAGAAATCCCTCGGTCTCCGATCTCAATCCAGCAGACTTGAGAAACATGTTGGTCAGACCCATCGAGAGCTCTTCTCTACGTAGGATGCCGTAGAACTTACCATGGAGGGGTTTCTCAGCATGTTCTCTTAGTAGAAGCGTATGCTCTGCTTCCTGTATACGACTTTTGAGCACCAGAGGTGTTAGTGATGCTAGGCCATGTGTAATGTCGCTGGAATCAAATGGGAGGTCAAGCTCCTCTGCGGCCCTATCTGCTGCATGGTATAGAAACACCGCAGCATTGGCGACTTCATGTTGATGTACGAGTCGCATAAGGGAATCCGTGCTTTTTAGAACTGAACAGGCTGTAGCCAGAACCGTTCTTCGATGAAGACACTCTAAGCTTAGCAATCCTCTACCCCCTTTATCGCGAGGGAGATATATTCGAGGTACGGAAGATCTAGGATGAAGACTTCGTTGAATTGTCACCATCTTGCGTGTGCTTCGATCAAGTTGTTTTAACTCATCGACGTTCCATTTTACTGCACCAAACGTGTAGAGCAGTATAGGAATGGCCAGCATATTGGTCGCCTGGATCTTATTCTTTCCAGATAATTCGGAAGCCCAAATTTTTCTGAGAATTTGGCGATACCTTTTTCCAAGGGCCGTTTTCAAGTTATGCACATTTTGGGTTTCCGCTTGCGGTATTCCAAGATATGTATATGTTTCTCCAATACCAAGATGTTGAATGGTATTTCCGCCTATGTGTTGAACATCCTGATCGTCACTGGATGATGTAGTTTCTAGTCTTCCTTGGTGTAGGTGGACGCAGGCATACTTGTCCAGTCCGAAGCTCATGCCAATCGCTTTAGAATACCTATTTACCGCATCTACAAGGAGGTTAAGGTCCTTTTTTGAGGAAGCAAAGAGTTTAAGGTCGTCCATGTATAAAAGGTGGTTGACCTTATATTCTCTTCTGCTCGGCGGGCCACATAGGTATCCAGAGCTTTTGCCTCGGAGCACAATAGATAGAGGCAAGAGGGAAATGCAGAAAAGTATCGGACTTAGAGAGTCTCCTTGAAAGACCCCCCTGTTATAAGTGACAAAGCTTCTAGTCACTTGTCTTTTGTCAGATGTTATGACAAATCTTGTCCGCCACAAGAGCATAAGCTCTTTTATGCATCTCAATATTTTTGGATGCACCTCCATGCACTCAAGGAGCTTGATAAGAAGCTCATGGTTCGTGTTATCGAATGCCTTACGGTAATCAATCCAAGCCATGGACAGATTGCGTCGATACCTGATCGAGTCCTGGGTAATACACCTGTCTATTAACAGGTTCTCCCTGCAACCTGCCAGCCCTCTCTTGCATCCACGTTGTTCGACTATTGCACTCCATACCGGCTCGATAGATGTCAATATCCTCTCTTTGAGGATGCCAGTGAATAGCATGTAGCTGGTGTTTAAACAAGCTATGGGCCTGTAGTTCTTTGGACATGACAAATCTCCGGCCTTAGGGATCAATACCGTGCGTCCTTCCACTAGCCACTGCGGGACGGGTTGTTCTCCGTTTAAGAAAGTTGTAAATATACGAGCTAGATGTTGGTGCGTAGAAGTAAACTTCTTCCACCAAAAGTTGTTGATTTTATCTGGCCCTGGCGCCGAAAAGTTCTTAGTTCTAGCGATAACTTTCTTCACTTCTTCAGCAGTAATTAGTGGACACTCTTCCTCTGCATCTTGTAACCTTTGCCTTTGGCAAAAGTTACGAAAGAGTGATCTATCGGAAGCGTCTTCATTTAGCTGATAAGTATCTACATATACTTGCTCCCAGAAGATTTGAATCTCTTCTCGACTAGGCGGATTTTTAACTACACATGACGCTTTATTGAACAGACGGGAACGATTAGTAGAAAAGGTGGAATTTTCCTGAATCCACTTAACTCGCCGTTCAAGGCGCTGTTTCGCTGTTGAAAGAGATCTTACTTTTTGCGTCCAGTGTTGCTTGATGGTCGACAGTTTACACTTGTTCAGCGTGTGATTTGCTTTCCTCAAGTTTCGAGCAGGTGCCCTAACTTTTGGAGTGAACTTTTTATTTGCTGTTATGTAGCTAATCACGCACTGAACATTTGATGCATGCCGTCTCGCCGTTTCAATTTTGAACTGAAGCTGTGCAATACGCTCGCGTGTCTTACTCAGACGTACCGAAGTTTCGTTACTTCTATCGTCGCTAAGCAGGGAGACCGCCTTCTCGTAAACTACACAGTTCAGATTCCAGAGATTAACATCTTCGGGGAGCAAATCGCGGAGAGCAGTATTAGCTTCAGCTAATTTGTCCATCCTGAGGAAGACTTTTTGGTGGATAGATCTCCTACTTCCCATGTTGACATTATCGGCTATCTGCAAAGGTGGTCTTGCTGGAACGGGTGGAATGTTCGCTGGAGGATGTTGCTCCTCTTCCTGTTGATAAACAGCTTCATATCCATTTTTTCGCAAGAAGGATACCTGATCTCTCAAATACTGAGGCGTTTTATGAGCATATTCCGGGTGCATATTGCCCCAAAGGTCATGCAACCTCTTCATGAATCCTCTCCGCGCCGGTGAGCTTCTTTGCCAACAGGTAAGAAGGTCCCTCCTGAGTTGGTCCGACCATTTAAATCGATGTTCTCGCGTTTGTCCGTGGTCATTGCCTGGTCGTCGCCTCGGTTCGTTCCTATTGCCACTCCCAACTGAACCATGGCCTCCATCCGAGAGAGGCCTATTGTGGGTGGCACTGCGCGATACTTGTGTCGTAACCACATAATTCGTTGCATTGGGGAGTTAGCCCAAAGCAGCGCGGCTGACTGCAAGAGCAGGAGCTCTCGGGCGGTGGGGAAAATGTTACAGTTTTTGCTCCGAATTTATTTTTCATGGAATGTAAATTTACTTACTTGGTTGAAAGTTAAACTCTTTTGTTAAAAAATTATTTTTTTGGTAAATGATACCTAATTGTAATTAAAAATTTATCTCCTTGACCGAGAAAAAAGATATTTTGTTGAAGATTAATTTTTTTTGCTGGAAATTAATCTTCTTTACTCAAAACTTAACTATGCGAGTTGAAACATGAACTATTCTGTTGAAAAATTGTGGTTTCATTCTTGAAAATTATTTTTTTTTACTGAAAATGTAACTATTTCAGTTGAATATTCCATAATTTTAGTTGAAATGTTATCTCTTTTAGTTGAACATTAATATTTTTAACTAAAAATTTAACTGTTCAATTTTTTGTTACAAAATTATATTTTTCAGTTGAAAATTCGTCTGTTTCAGTAGAAATTAATCTTCTTATTTAAAAATTCAAATATTCTATTCAAAGATTTATCATTTTAGTTCAAAATTTAACAATTTGGTTGAAAAATTCTCTTTTTTAGTTGAAAATCCAACTATCTGGTTAAGAATTCATGTCTTTAATTGGAAAATAATTATTTTGGTAGAAAATTAATATTCTTGTTTAAAAATTCAGCTATTTGGTTGAAAATTCATCTATCTTCTTCAGAACGCAACCTTTTTAATGAAAAGTTAGGAACCTGAAGCGTTTAAAATTGAATTTATTACAGTTGAAATTTCATATAGTTCAAAATAAAAGATTATTCTAAATTTTCTAGAGATTTTAATAAAAGTTGTTTATTTTTTTTAAACCTAAAATTCTTTCACGTGTACACTGTACACACACGGAAATAGCATGTCATTCGATGAAAACCAACAGCATACCTGACGCAGAATATTTCTAAATTCGTATCATCTAAAACTAAAAATTGAAAGATTTACCATTTCTCAATCAAAAACCCAAAACTCGTATCTAATAAACTAATATTTTCAGCAAACAATTACTTTCAAACTTATATAGTGAAAACAGAATTGCTAATTTTTTAATTCTTACGGAGTCAAATATTGTTCAATTTTAAATAATTATATTTCGAAAATCTTCAATAAAAGTTTTTTAAATGTTTTGAAAAAATTAGATTTACAGTTAATGAATTAGAAATTACTGAATTTTGAACGTAGAATTTTTAGATAATCCAATTACGATGTAAAAATTGTTCAATCTTGAACACTATCAATTTGAAAATTTATAAGCATAAGAAATATTATTTTTCAATTTGAAAATGTATACGAAGTAAAACTAATAGACTTGAGAATGAACATTTCCAAATTAAATCCTGAAGGATGAAACAGTTTTAGATTTAAGGACTTTAAGAGCTATAATTGTTAATAAAAATGGGGTATTTAATAATAATTTTGTCCTCACAATACTGAGTTTGAAAAATCTAAGTACTCATACTTCTAAACTATCACACTGACAGAAAAAGTCGCGAGATACGACAAAACACACGAAAGCTAGTAGAAACATAGGAGATTCAAGTTTTTTTTCAGATTCAAATAACAAAAGTACATTACTGATCATAGTAATATTATTTATTGAATACTAAATAATTCGGTTATGATAATAATAGGTTTGAAGCTGATCTTTTTCAGTCGAAAAATCCACTTATTTTATTGGAAGCTCGTATTTTCTGAGTTGAAAATTCCTGTTTTTGATTTGAATATTAGCCTGTTTTGGTTAATAATTCAAATAATTCATTCAAAATTGGTATTTCTTGGTTTAGCCCAAGAATTGTTTTTTTAATTAAAATATTTTTTAGCGGAAATATCTACTATTATACTTTTCGTCGATAATTCATTTTCTTATATACAATTAATCAATCTGGATAAAAATTTAACTATTTCGTTGAAAATTACATTTTTCTTTGTTGAAAATTAATTATTTTATCAAGAATGTTATTCTTCCATTTATGGTTCAAAATTTATCTTTTTTAGTTAAAAACTCCACTATTTTTATGAAAATTCATGTACTTTACGTTATGTATTAAAAGTGTTCTAAATATTATTTCGAAACAAAAATTTGTTCACATTAACGTTATTGATCTCCTAGATATAAGGTTGTTTTTATTCCTGAAAGAAAAACTTAGAAGGGCCAGGGAAAATAAAAAATTGTTAAGCTATTGCAAATTCGATTACTTGATACAGCTTAGTTTAAAATTTTCAATATTGAATTAATTTCATTTTATCACCAGAAAAATGACATTAATCGTAACGTTACTGATTGAATGATTACAAATTTTAAGATTTAAAGATTTGAAAATCACGAGCGTTTCTAAAGTTTAATAAGTAGGTTTAAAATTAATGAAATGTTGTGTGCAGAAAATTAAATTGATTGAGTACTAAAAATGTTTGGCATTTCTGAACCATTTTTATCACTTCAAGACATAGCCATCTCTGAAAACATGGAAAACATCTAAGAGCGTCTTTTTTAAATTTTTTCGCATCAAAACAAAACAACATTAAATAGACTTGACATGATAACCATTTCTAATGTGGTGGGTAAATCTCAACACTTGAAGTTAATTTATTTTGCAGGTAAAGATTACTCTGAAATAGTTATGAAGATTAAATTTTTATTTTCCTGTGTTGGCTAAATCCTAAAATTGGACAATAGTAAATCTTAAATTTTTTATAACTTTATTATGCACACAAAATGTGGAATTCTTTGTCCATGGTCTTCATCTTGAGCCCTGCAAAAGTTTGATGAAGCATTACCATTCAATCCTTACCGATATTTCCTTAATTCAATGATAATTTTTTCCGTCCACGATACATTTTTAAAAACTCAATCATTTGATGAGTCACATGTACAATCGTATACATATTTCTACTTCCCAGATGTTTTTACATTATTTTACCTTTGATTATAGTCAGTTCATACATACTTTGTTTTCTCCTACATCCGTATGGAGTTGAAACTTGAACTGTCATGCTGATACTTCTATTTCGCGTTTGTATCACGAGAGTGTGATTTGAAACTTTGAAATGTTGCTCGTGGCATAAATTGTGTTTATCTAACGGGGTATAAATGCGACAATTTCAAAGAGCTTTCTCATTATTGTCTGGAAATTCAGTTCAAGAAAATCTATATTCAACTTTTTAAATTCTGTATCATGAGGGTGGCAATCATATTCTCCTTGCTGCTATTGGGTAAGTGCCATAATCATGGAATACACAAATGAATAGATCTGATTTAGTTCAGTCCAGACTTAGGTTGAAAATTTCTTAACTTCAAAATATCTGATGAGATCACGACATCAATAGTAAACCACTCAAGCCGTTTGAGCTGTGTAAGCGGTGATTGTGGGAAATTTAAAAATATATTTATATGTATTATAGAAACTTCATACATTTATTCATCGGGCTATTCAAAATTAATTGCAAACATTGCAGAAATTATAAAATGCATCTAAAGAACCACCTACATTCACAAAATAAAAAAATTGCACCCCCTCGCCTTCATTAAATATTTTGTCCAACTGAGAAAATGTTGTCTTGATAAACCACCGTCTAATGAGAGTATATATTTCACGAGTTTGAGTCCGATCCACGAAAGTATAAGACAAGTTTAATATTTTCAATTTTCCTATTTAACATACTCAGGCGAGAATGTTTGTAAAAGACTTACTAATTAAGGCGTCCACCTTTTAACGTCATTACCTTATTTATGTGAAACTAAATATCGGAAATTAATGTTGATATATTTTATTTTTAAAGTAATTGCAACTGCAGTGACGATTGTCGGAGCAGATGTGTTTGTAATTCCATGCGAGGGTCCTCCTGGATGCCGCGTAAGCATATACAATTTTCTTTCTTTTTCTTTTCCCCATTGAAAACTTGATTCTTATGAGAAACATGTTAACTTATTTTTGAAAATATATGTTTTTAGGGACCACCTTCAAAGTGTTGTAGAAATTTTCATGGACCAGGTAACGTACAGACAGAAGTATTTTGTTTATTCAGAATAATTTTATAGAGCTAAAATAATAATTGGTAAACGCAGAAATACGTTCATGTACATGGTAACGAAAATATGAAGAGATTAAGGTGTCACAAATGAAAAAAAACGTTTCTCGAATTTCAAACCGCCGAAAAGCGTTCATTTAGTGCAAAAGCAACTGTGGATTTTCTTCATAGGGCTGTTAAACGACGCCTAAACGTAGAAGAACGTATTTTACTATATTCATACCCACACACACATATATATATATATATATATCAAACTGTTTATTTTGTTATTTAAAACTGTAGGGAGCTCGAAAGTTGATTCTCTGTTTGGAAAAAAAGTTTTCTTTTTTAATTTTGAGCACCATTTTTCTACCTCTCTGTACTGATTATTTTTTTCACCTTTTCTGACGACTTGATACAATTTTCAAACAAAAATAAATGTCATTCATTTCATGTGTAAGACAATATGGATTTAAAAAATTTTTAAGTTGGTTTAACAGCTTTGCGAACTTTCGTTTGAAAATCCGAACAAAACTGACTTGTTTTTTACAAATAAAAGTTTTTTGGGGTTGTCCCTTCAAAACATTTTTTTCTATATTGGAGCTACCCTAATAAAGCCTTAGATTACAATTATTATATTAAAGGATATGGAGTTCACACTCGTAAGAAAGTTAAAAAGAACATTTATGTAGTATTTCCTATCATTGTCTGAACTAATAATAAATGTTAATAATTATTTCACAGGTAAATAGGGCAGATGAGGACAAAGCAGGACTCATATGAAAAATCATTAAATACTGACATGAATACGTATTATGTTGGAGGAGGTGATGTAGCCTGCTTGAAAATGTCTTTATTGCTTCAATAAAATAGAAATTGTTACA
>CAKNXH010063509.1:172282-193330 GCA_932178445.1 Andricus quercusramuli | reverse complement strand
CTATTTCCCCGGTCTGTCTCTGGGCACGCTGTCATTTACTTAATCTTGATATACTTCTTTCGTCAGTCGTTCACCTTTCACTCTCTCAGCATCCTCAAACCATCTCAGAAGAATTTTTCCCTTACCATCAAACTTTTTTTTGTGATCTGTCTGAAGCTAAATATTTGATCCGTACATGATCTTCTGGATTGGTGCGCTACTAAATTGGTGCGCCATAGTTAAAAAAAAATAGAAGCTTATTTTCGTATTACCATATGGAAACCTCTTATGACAAAGGCATTACGTAATGCTGTAATAGATAGTAAAAATCAGAAAACAACACAAAGAAAGTGGATCTATTTATACAAAATGGCAGTCTACCTGTTTTGGCAATTGGTCTAATTGTTGCCGAGAGCCGGGTTACACATGTACTTGTGTAGTAGTTTCTACGCGACTCGTCAAGTACAGTACGCGGCGTGTTTTTTTTCGACTATTTAAATGAAACTCAGATACAGCTGACGCTATCAGCCCGTTAGTTGTATCAGGTTACGTCGTCCACAGTGAAGGCCACTGCAAGCAATGCCCAAAACCGTGCGTAATTCCAAGTTCCAGTGTACTCATTGTTTGCATTTGTATTTGTGATAATTCATTCAAAGTTCCTAGGGCTAGGTAGCCCTATAAGAAACACGAAATATATATTACAATTAAAGTGTGACGGTGATCGATACAACAATTGAAATTTAAAATAGGTATTTAACAAGAGAAAAGAAATAAACTATAATACACATAATTAGATGTGGCCTGTTGCCAGTAATACTGTAAATAAAAATACGTAAATATATATACAAACTTAAAAGTAAATACATTCATGTGCACGCTTATACATGTTTTTAACTCAAGGATTTAATTGTTATCAATCTGTAATTTCGAGAGTAGGATTTGAAGTTGCAAATAAGTAACCAAAAAAAAGTTTTCTAAAGTTATATTGTGAAGGTGCATTTCTTATTGTTATAGACCTTTGCAATTTACACGTGCCATGTGGCTTAATTTTGAGTCTTCTTTTGGCAACGTTAAGAAGTCCTGCTCTTTCTCTATACTGGGTATTATGCTCACTTTTTGGGACGTTACAGATGAAACGAATGCAAGCATTGAGCGTACGCTCAAGCTACGCATTCAGCTCATCAGTAATATCGTCATATACCACACAGTCGTAGTCAAAGAAAGGCAGGATGAGGCTTTTAATTAGGAGGATACGCGTTGGAGTAGGAAGTAATTCTTTATTCCTGTTAAGTTGTTGAAGGATTCTAAAGGTTTTCCACGAAATATCCGCAACTTGTTCCTTTCTGGTAAGAGAGCGATGAAGAATATAGCCTAAATCTTTCACAGATTCCACAAAGGAGAGACACCCATCGATCAAAAGAGGTGGTAAGGTTGCAATTGTTGCAAGTAAAAGAGAGGGAGAAGGTCCTATGATTATAACCTTAGCTTTAGCAGGGTTAAGAGTGGGACCGTTTGTCAAGACCCACTGTACCACCAAATCAATATCCTCCTGTTCCTTTTGGAGTAAGCTCTTAAGAGTGGCAATAGGCCAGGAGAGGTGTAGTTTGAAGTCGTCAGCATGTTTGTGATGGTAGCAGTGTCGAAGTTCGCTACCAAGTTCAGATGTATGAATATTAAATATAGTGGGTACAAGCGTGGAACCTTGTGGGACACCACTTTTAACCTCTCCACAATGTTTTCTGTTCTAATCAGGGTTTCTCATATCGATGGACACATGGGCAAGTGGTGCTTATTGTTTTTTAATTTAAATCATTACAGTGGTTGAAATTCAGAAATATATGTTAGGGTTTCATTGCATTTGTTGTGGGATTGCAGTGATCTTGGTGCAGCTTTGCTATGCAATAGAGCGATTGCAATTTTTAGTGAGGAATGCTGTGAGATCGCGAAATTTAACAATGCAGAATTGATAGATCAGAAGTTTTTTATTGCCGACAGCACTTGTTGATGGCGCGTCTTGAAGATAAACTTATTTGTGTCAGTGGCGGATCCCGAAATAATGCGTCTCTTTTCAACCCGGGAGAAAGAAGTTAGGATAGAGGGGTGCTGGCCCCATCCAACCTACCGTCTTTCTTCCGGGTTGAAAAGAGACGAACGATTTCTGGATCCGCCACTGTTTGTGAGTAGTTTATTCATTCAAAGTACCTTGGAATTTAATTAAGATGTGTGTATTGTTTATCAAGAAGACTTGTTAGAAAGGGTCAGACTTGAAATGCACAGGTGGACAGGGGGTGTTTTTATGGCTACAAGGCAGATAGACTCTGTGTTTTCTAAACATTGGTAGCTGGGACCGTGTGATGTGAAATCGGAAATTGAGTTCAGGGAAATCCTTGTCTGGGGTTTCTTAGGATAGTTTGAGAATGAAACAATTTGGGTTGTATTGCGCCTTTATTTCTGTTCAGAGTATCTTTATATATTAAATAAAGAGTGGTTTGGGTGTGCTTGAGGTGTAAAAATTAATTATTGAGAAAACAGTGAGGGAGGCTAATTACAAGTTTGGAGAGGATCAAGTGATTAGGACGGTTCTGAAAGCCAGCCAGTTCTGATTGCCCATCCGGTAAAGGAGAGGGCTACACAGGACGGGCAGACGTGTAAATTTTGTTTTGGGTGATGACTTACTACGTTGTGATAGTCGTTGGAGGTGCATGTTGCCTATGGATTCAACTAGGTATTCCCCTTCGATTTTGTGTATGAGTGCCTCCAGTTGGGAGAGGATTTGATTCTGAGCAAGAGGTCGTCGTCTGAACATCCAGGGCTTGCATTATGTTTGCTTGGAGACCAGACGGCTCGACATTGATTTCATGGACTTAGGTTTTCAGTGGCTCGATCAGCTAACTAGCTGAGTTGGGAAGTGAAGGGATCAAAGGGCTTATCGTTGATGTTGACAATTCTTCTTTTATGGTCGATGGGCAAAGTGAGCGTAGTCTTCGAATTGAATCCTGTGAGATTGCGGGTGCTGCCTGGGAAAAAACAGATAAAATCAATATAGATTGTCAGGAGTTATGGGATACCGATATAGAGATGGACGATAACATTATAGTCGAGGAGGCCATGTGGGTGTCGGTGCTTGCTGTTCATGGTAGGGGCCTGTTCTGGCCATTATTGCGGTCCCTAGGAGGTTGCTTGTAGAGGCATCTTGACAACAACCGTTGCGTTGGTTAAATATAAGCCCTGTTGTGTTTCTGGTTATGCGATTTGGCATACGATTGTGTGTGTATGGCACTGGTGGAGCGATCTGGGAAGCTGCAATTTGGTGAGTTCGGAAGGATCCAAGTCTAGTTGGAGAGGTGGAGGAGCGACGTCTCTGGGAACAGCGATGTGGTCGTAAGGATGGGTGAGGGCGGTCGGAATCCGTAAAGGCTAAAGACTCCAAGAAGTAGAAATATGTGGTGGGAGGATGACAGAGTGTTGTGCTCGCGGAAGATCTTTCCCCATGTGACACGTGTTTTCGACTTATGTAAACTATCATCAACATCGTACATCACCTACTCGGATCACGGAGGTAACCCTATTTGTGATGTACGAAGAACTCCTAGCACTCCGTACAGGGGGGAATATGTTACCGACCAGCGAATCTATTTACCTGATTCCCGAACCAGTCGCTATTATTGTAAACAAACTCCGAGAAGTCTCTGGGAACGATTCAATGTAATGAAGGGAAAGTGTTATTATTGCTCGCATTTGTGACCGTATGGGGTCCGAAAGTGGAGTGTAAGATAGGATGGTATTTTTCGAGTAAGACATTTTCCGGTCTTCAGAGCACGCCGTTGTGTTGTAGTTGCGCTGAGGTCAAATGGTGTTGTAGGGGTCATGTCACGGGCGACGCGACGGTGGTGTGGTAGTCGTGTTGTGCCGGACGGGCTATTGTGATCGCGCGGTGGCTTATTATTGTTGTGTCGATGAGACATTGTGATTGGATGTGAGTCTGATGTCTTCCTTTCAGGTAACTTTTTTCTCGCTTACTTGGATTAATGTCTAAAGAACTTTAATTTATTCGACTTATTCCCCAGAAGAATCCGCGTCGGGTATTCGAACTTCGAACACACGTTTTTCCTTCCGATAAACCCATTCGATTGAGAACCGAAAATTATGCCAATTTTCCCATACCAAACGAAGAACAAATTGTATCATCAACTTCCAATGGTGATGTCTGTGCAATATTGGAAAAATCGTTAAACAGATAAACTATTTTGCATGGACTACTTAAACCTAATCTTGTGTGGTCAAAAGGGTAAAAATAAACATATGCCACGGCGCGATTGAAGAATTGACCCCACAAATAATTGCAAAATGACCAGTAGGCACCATAATCCCAGTTACAAAAAGTTTTAGAGTATTTAGTGAGCAAGAATTTTTGAGACATTACACATCACAAATTTCATATCTTATGATATATTTAAAAGACAGTTTGAATGAATTAAGGCAGTTTGCCCCAAAAAGCGAACCTCTGGTGCTCAAGCTATAAGTCCTATTGTGCCACAGCCTGAACATATCGCTCCCGGTATTTAATTCCAGAACTCTTGTTGGAGCCCAGGATGTCAGCCAAGTTTTGCGTATAAATTTCCTCAAGTTTCATGAAGAGTTTCCACAAAAGTTTGTTGCCTGAGCATAGCTAATTCTGGACACAGGCATAGGAAATTCAGAGATTGTATTGGGCAGTGCTTGCCCTGAATAACTTTCTCGATTATGGACAACGAAATTCATGCCCTTTTGTAAGACCATTAGATAGACACCATCCGCGCCTGGTGATTTGAAGGGGCAGAAGAACCCAACGGCTCATTCCACCGTCTTGAAATCAACGTCTTTGGCGGCGAAATTCCAACGGGCTTTCTCCCTCTCTTGGCCCAGCCTTCCTCCTCTCGGTCGGTTTGAGATCGCTGAAAACCTGGAAAGTGAACTTCCATCAGCCCAGTGGGCAAAAAAATTAAAAATGTCCTAGAGATGTTTTCAGGATATCCCTGAGACGTGTTTTGGAACATGTCTTTTGGTCATCCCAGGAATGCTCTTAAGACGTATAATGTTAGTACAAAAGATGTCTTGAGAACGTCCTGTGTATCAAAGACGCGTTTAGCTTCGGGATTTTTTGAAAGCATCTTGTGGAGTCTTGCTGTGTCCAAAGTATTCTTGGATTCCTCGCAAAAGCCCCTCCATTTTTCCTGTTATACGTAACTCTAGTCTTTTTAAGGAGCTTCTCCAGCCAGGTGTTTCGCCATTCTGCTCCATTCCTATAGCCTTAATTGTACATGTAGGGTAATTGTTATTATATGATGTAATTAAAGCCCTCAGCAGGAAATCCGTGGCGTACTCTAACTTACTTATTGTAATGTATCTAGCGGGAAATTCCACAAGCCTGTCCTTAAGTTCCTCTTTATATGAGTCCCAAAGTGTATACTTGGAATTTCTGATATTCGAAACTGCCGATTTTCCTACGGCTAACCGGAACAAGTTTGTGGTCGGAGAGAGACTCCTAATCGGACATTCTCCAGCTCACTGTCCTGCTCCTCAGATCTTCCAAGCATAGAGTAAATTCAAGAATCTTGCTCCTGTTTTTAATTTGGAATGTGGGAGTGTCACCACATTTTAGAATCTCCTGCTCAGTACCCGCTAGTTATTCCAGTAAATCTCTTCCTCTACCCTCGACGTTTGCGCTTCTCCACACTGTATGGTGAAAGTTTGAACCTGATGCAGAGCTTAGGAATAAAAATCGCATCCTCAACCTCAACGGCTCTGCACACTCTTTGTGCTTTTTCACGTGGCCCCTTAGATGAAGCTACACGCACCGAAGCGACAAATCCTTTTCCTGTATAACTAAGTTTCTTGGATTAGGGCAAACCCTGCCTGCACCACTGACGTACGGCTGGTTAAAACAGCTGAGGCGCCTTTGTAATGGTGCAAATTAATCTGCAGTCCGGAGCAGTGCCTTCGGACGCTTCTGGTCCCCTTACGGAGCTCAGATGGGTGACTTGAAAGGTGTTCCTACCCTCACCTAAACATGGTTAGTAAACCAGAGCTGCGAGAGCCCTGATTGAGATTTCCCGCAAGGCTCACAGCTGGAATTCATGTCGTCCCCTTCGGTCTGGCTCCCTGTCTGTTGGCATATATCTTTTAAGAATCAGTTCGTAGAGTGAGATTCTGGAACCTCAGGTGCCCTAGAATGACCGACGGATCTCCGGATGAGCCGGGAATCAGTACGTTCGTTCCGCGGTACCTTTGTTGACACTCCGTCCCCTTGATCTCCAGGTTTAGTCCGTCATTGAGCCTGAACGCTGGATTTCTCTCCACTAGCCAGTCCCGCGACTATATGTCTACGGCCTCCCCTAGGATGGCCCCCGACCTGATGAAGATGTCGTCCAATCTGGGGACGTACCCCTCGCTGGGTATCGCGTCAATCTCTTTAGAGATTTCCTCGCTCAGCCTGTCCAGCTTCTTGGGAGTTGGATAGGCTTCAGGATAACCCGATGAAATTACAACTCTTACCAGAGCGTTGTTAGCCATCTGCGTGAAACTGAGGCTCTGTATTTTCGGAGCCTTCTACCTTTTCAACTCCCTATTCAGAGGAGTACCTTTGGAGTCTTTACTCCTCTTGACCGTAGAATCAGCCCGAGGAGTTGCTTCAGCTTATGTTTCTGCTGCCATGGCCACTCGCAAGGTGCCTTGGCTGTTGTGCGATAGCCGCGCTAAGCAGGCTTTTCTTCTATGGACACCGCTACAGTTTCCCCTTCTTACAAAGAGCCCCGCTAACTGTTCTACCACCTTGGCAACATGATTGTTGTCATCGGTGTGAGAAGTCTGCACCGCTCAACGTAGTCCACCGTCCACCTTTGGCAGTGGGTCAGAGTCGGTCCCCGGATCAGAGCCTTCATTATTTTTCTTTATTTCTTGTGTCTCGCCCATTTTAGTCCCAGAAGAAGCCTGCTTTGTGACTTAAACTTGTGCGCCTAGACTGAAGGGGGCACGTCGTGCTGTTACCCCCTGGAAGGATCGCTCCTTAGTTCAGGTCCCACAGACTAGAGTTCGTCAGTTCCCCAGAGCAGCAACACCTCGCAATGCAGTCCCTCTAGTGCAGGGGTATCCAAAATCCACAGGTGCAGCCTGACCCAGGATCGACTGAGAGAAAATGTATGACCCCTTAAAAGAAAATATCAGTTGGTAGGGTATGGTTCATAAACCTAAACCTCGAGGGCCCCATTTTTTTCTGCTATGCAAGATGCAACTCTTTGATCAATAACGATGAAGCCCATTCAAGTGTCAGTGGGACCTTCCTGGAACGTTCCACTGAAAGGTTGCCAAGGTGCCCACGTGCTATTAGTGTAAATTTTCGTACCACAGTAATTGGTAAAAAAATTATTTTTTCTCTACTAGCATATTGAATTTCGAAGAGGTCATTGATAATTAATTATGCACTCAAGTTGAAAGCTGTCAAAAAGGAATAATTTGTTGTACCTGTGCTACTTATACTATTCTCTATTTATTGACATTTCCATTTCAAATTTTAAGGAATTCCTTAAATATTTTAGGAATTCCTACGAAATGCTTCTAAATCCTGGAAAATCATGAAAAATTCTTTGAAATAACGTTGAATAGCTTGCAATATTTGGAATAAAATGTAATTTTTGAAATCTTATGACATTTCTTAAAACCCTGTAACATCTGCTAAAATTCCATTTAACAAACTTATTAAATTTTTGGATATTCCTATAATCTATTCAATTCCTATCATCTACTAAAAACTCTCGAAACTTCCGAAATCTTGAAATCTGGTGTGTTTATTTAGAAAAAACTTAGTAATTGCATCATGCACGGAGAAAAAACTCCGGGGCTTAGCGCAAGAGAGTTCAGGGCATTAACGCATGGACTATTCATCAGGTGGATATCGCAGGCGTCTCTTGTTTTATTTCCAAGAGCCTCCACGGACTTTCTCGTTGAGTCTCCTTGCGATTTGCCTTTAGGCCACGCCTTCCGCCTGTTGACACGTTCGCATCACTAAATGTTCGCAGGAGGCGTGGCCTAAAAGCAAATCGCAAGGAGACTCACCGAGAAAGTCCGTGAAGGCTCTTGGAAATTTTGCTCGCACTTTTAGAATTAATGCGTGAGAAATGATCACGCGCTAATGCCTACATTTTTCTCTCCGTGTGTCACTTGAAATAGCATATTTCTAATGGTGTATGTTCAACACTCGAATAGCTTCTCAGATTTCGATAATTATAATAATAATATTAATAATAATAATTCAACATAATGGACAGTAAACATCATAATGATAAAAAAATATCTTTGGGATTTTCTGCAATTGTGATTGTAAATCAAAGTTAGAGAACAATGCTTTTGTTTCAAGATAATGTATTTTTCATTGAGTAATTTCGAAAACGAATAAAGGAAACACATGAAAGAATGAAATTCATCGTTATAACGGATACTATATATAAATTTGCCATGTGCAATCCAGCGTTCCCTAAAATGTTAAAGATTACGTAAATTGAAGACATCAGTTTTAATGAAGTTTATAACCAAATTTTTTTCATTGCAAGTAACTCTTATCAAATTTTAATATCTCATAAGGCCAATGCTGACGACTTAAGAGTAAGAGATAACGACTGTAGTATATATTTTATAAGCTAATGATGCAGTAGAATATTCATAAGTCACATTGTAATCAAATTCTTTATTAAAACATTAATCAGGTTGTCCTCTAATTACAAAAGATGAGGATTGTTTGTACTCTAGTTTTATCCTTGTCCGTTATCTTCAGTTCTATTGGTGAATATAATAATATAATATATCCATAATTTAGGTTAATTTCTTCTAAGCTTTACACAGAAAAAACTAAGAATAAAATTTGTTGCTGGTAATTTTTTAGAGCGATAAAGTTTTGTTTCGCCAACTTCGCGTCTTTCAAAATACATGTATTTGTCATGGAATAAAAAAGAAAGTTTAACCGATATTTGTGTAAAGTTTTATCCTGTGAAGTTAATTTTTGTTGCAGAGAATCTTTCGTCGAAAATCGATGTAAAGTTTATCTTCTTTTTTTTCTGTGTACGCAAATCAGAATTTTTGTGATTTAATGTGCACGGAGCAATTTTACACGCACCTAAATGTGCACGTCCGCGTCCTTTCCAGTTCATCTGTGCACGTCTAAATATCGACGTGGACATATGGTACCCTCCCAACTGAGCAAATTTACGTACATTAAATAAAGTTCACACAGTACTTATAATTCACGGAAAAATTTTTTCAAATGCAAAAAACGTAGCTCATTACACTCTTGCAATATACTCAATTTTATTAAGAATAATCACATATGATTTTAAACTGAATAATTTCACTTCTGGCAGATTTAAAGTAATTTAGTATATCTATTTAAAAATTATTAAATGCTGCTAATATTTCTATAAATGCGGAGCATTCCAGAATAGATAGTCTGATCGGTTTTGCGATCCATTTCTCAAAAAAATAAATGTAGTGAGTATTTGTATGTTCTCTGGATTAAATTTTCCTATTTATATGAGCAGATATCTTATTCTTTTTGAACAAATCGTTTTGGAATATTGAAAAGATTTAAGGAAGTCATGAATGCAGAATCGCGCTCTGTACTTTTTAAAACGACTAAAACGCGTTCTGATTGTTTGTTTTAAAAAAGGCGGTATTAAAACTGTCCATCAGTCATCCAACTATATACGAGGCACTGTGGAAAAAAGCACTTTATTGGACAAAAATCGACTGAAAGTACAATTCTTAACGGATTTTGATATTTTTTTTATAAGTGACCCTAATGGTGCTTTCACACCTCTGCCTGCCTGCCTGGGGCAGGCAGAAAAGTTGTAAGAGTAAAAGAGATAGAGAGAGAAAAATTGGACAAAAAATACTCTCTATCTCTCTTACTCTTACAAGTTTTCTGCCTGCCCCAGGCAGGCAGGCAGAGGTGTGACAGCACCATAAGTCTTCCAGATATTACAATGGTGTGCTGATATTTCACTTTGACTGAACAAACGTTTGTTATTTAGCAACAAAGTTTAACCTTTTTACATCCTCACCAGAGAAGGTGGCTTTATACTTTATGTAACAAAGGTATGATTTACAAGTTTATCACTTCAGAAATTTGTGGTTAGTTTAACGCGACCATAATCGTAACCGGTCGACTGCGCATCCGCATGTGTGCAGTACAATTATGAGCCCATAATACTCCTGGGAGTATTATGGACGCATTATTGTACTGCGCGCATGCGCGTTTGATGTCCTGTCCTCTCATCGTATAAACGGTTACTTTCAGAACTGAAAAGGCGCTGATAATGGGCGCAAATCATTCCCGCGTTACATAAAAATAAAAAATATAAATTGAAGTTTGATAAAAGAAGAAAAAAAAGTAATAATTCTTTGAGAATAAATATCAATTAAAATATGTGTAATATAAAAAATGTGTAAGTTAAATTCAATAATGGAAAGATGTGTCAAGTTTGAAAATTTTATGTATTCATAGTACAAAATTCTCATAACAACTTTTGGAATTTCATTGAAAAATCGAAAATTCACGAATTTCATTTTTCGGTCAAACTATGCAAGATGCGGAAGAAGATAAGGAGACAAAAATTAAACATCCGGGAAATATCTACAAATTTCTTATCAACCGTTTCTTGAAAGGATGCGTATTTTTTGTTTTATCCATAAAAAACAACATTGAAAATGAAAATAAATTAAATTTTTGGACAAACGAAACAAGCTAAGAAAAAAATTATTAGACAAAATCCTGTTCACCGAAGGAAGAGCCACAAATTTGTTATGAATCGTTTTTTGATAGGATAGATAGTTTTTATTATAATCGTGAAAAATAACATTAAAGATTAAAAAATTAAATTTTTGAAAGATGACGTCATTGCTAAAGAGAAAAAACATCAAAATCCGTTAAGAATTGTACTGCCGGTTAATTTTTGTCCAAAAACGGTGCTTTTTCCCCTTTGTCGTAGCGTTAGAACCTTGACGCTTCAAAAAAAATTTATTTCAATTTTAAAAGTATATATACCAATACGAAATTAAATTGCGCATCTTTTTCCTTAACATGTGAAATTTTTAGCTTATGCTGTTTTCAAAATAAACCTGAATAACCAGTAATATGGAACATCAAATTTTTTCCACTTTTTCTTCAACTTGCCGTAATGAAGCCTATTCCTGCAATTTTTTTTATGAAATTTACAAGTACTATTTTTTATGTATTTCAACTGATAAAGAAAATAAAATATAAATGTTTTAGTTTAAACAAACTTTATAATAAATAATTGTTTTATAATTTGTTGTTGAACAGTATAAATTTGAAAATAACTGCTCAATGTGAATAATTGTTTGTAAATTTAAAATTAACATGTTTGACATTTAACAATTTTTGTTAAAATGAACAGCTGAATGATTTCTCGTGAAAAATATAAATCTACACTATGCTATAAACAAAATTTTATTCCAAAAAGCTTTGTAAAAATTCAAGTTGAAAAAATAAATGAAATTCGTTATTATTTGAGACCTGTTTCATTGAATTTCAAAATCCTTAGAACAATGGCACGCTTGAATAGTTTATTAAAAACAAACTTTGCTTTATTACTGAATAAAACACGTTGCATTAGATAGAATAATTTATTGGAAGCTGCTCGTTATGCCTGTTTTGAAATTAAAAAAAAAAAAAATAGTAACAAAATAAAATTACAAAAAGTTGAACAAACAGTTAATTTTAAAACTTAACAATTGCGATTAGCATATGTTTTCTACAGAAATAATTATTTTAAATAAATCATTAAAAAAATTGTTTTCAAAACTCTCTGGACAGCTCAATTTTCAATTAACTTTGCTGCATTATTTTTGATGACCGCAAGGTTTCCAGATATAACGAGCAGCTTCTTATAAATTATTCCAGCCAATGTAACGTTTTTTATTAAATAATAAAATAAAGTTTTTTTTATTAAACTTTGCAAGTGTGCAACTGTTTAAAAGATTTTGAAATTCAATGAAACAGGTCTTAAATCAGTATAATAACTATAAAGAAATAATGTATAATGTGTTGGAGTAAAAAAAAATGATATGATGATATAAAGAAATTCATGAACAAGCCATTTTTTTCGTGATTTGTAATGATTCGTTATTGAAATTAATTGTTTTTGCATAAAATAGGAGGAAAATTAATTTACGATTACGATTGGTGAAAGTAGCTGATCTTCTGAAATTATTTAAACAATTTTTATCAACAAATACATAGTTTGAAAATGTCTAAATAAATAGGTGCAATTTTTTCGCAAGAATAAACATAGAATATCCTATCAATGAATCCTTGTTGTTTCATTTAGTGTTTTGACAAAGGGTTTTATATATTCAAACAATTCTTATAAACAGATTTTACCCTTTTTGCTAATGATAATAAGTTATTTTGAATAATTATTTCTGTAGAAAACATATTTCTACATTTCTGAACAACTTTCAGACTGGAAGTTTTTTGTCGCTCACAATCTCCACGAGTTGAAGTGAAAAACGACCAAAGAATTTGTTTTATAAAAAACGGGTTTTGCGGGTTTATTTCAAAAACTTTTTTGTTAGAATAAACTAGCGTAATTAAATTACCTATGAGATACGTATTTTTCAAAATAAATCTCATAATTTGCTTCGAAAGATTGCAAGGCCCAAAGACGTTCAGCGAGAAGAATTAAAAGGCGGTTATAGAATCCAGTTCCTTAACACATTCCATTACACATTAGCCGTAAAGAACACCTGGATAGTGTTAGATTAAACTACAATAATGTTTTGAACAACCACTTATATAATAATAATGATGATAATATTTCTCACTTTTTTCTTTGGGATGAGATTGAAGTTTTGCATCAAGAGAATCATCCTATAAAAAGAGCCTTTGAAGAAATGGTTTTTATTTAAAAATAGCTAGATAACTGTTTGTATAAAATCACTGATCTTTACAATTCTATTTTAGAGTTATTTTCATGAAATACATTTTGAACTCTCATACAATATTCAATACAATTAAATTAACTCATCTTGCTTGTTTCTACTTCTTGAATATCCGTTTCTTTCTCTTCAACTGTTATTTACCTTCAAATTTTGGCGCCTTCTTCCTCTACTTCTAATGTATGTTAGGTTAGGGTACTTTAGTTAGGATATTGAATTGACAGTCACTTTTGGAGTAATTTTTATGGGGGCAGGATGCTTCTCCATCCTGCTCTCATAATAATTAAAAAATATACATTTTAATTTAGAATTTTTTCATTTGTTAACTGTTTTTAATATTCATGTTATTCACCACGCAAATCTCTTGAAGTTTAATCTAAATCTAAATATGGTAACTATAACTATCTATCATTTGAACTTATAACCTCTTTTTTTTTATTATTATGATACCTTTTGCTAAACAATTTATATCTTACTTACAGAAAATTTCAGACATTCTAAATTATTCGACATATATCGACACAAACAAAACTTTTTTTTCTAAATAACTATTGTTCAATTATCAACTACTCCAAAAATGACGTACTTGGACTTTCGTAACTATTCCGTAAGCTGGTTATTTACATTTTTTCTAAAAAATTGTCCATTTTAATACATTAATCGATTTTTATTATATCTTTTTAGGCATTTATAACTGTTTTTCCCCTGATGATGGAAACAGTCTTTCCGAAACGTTGGGTTATTTTTTAACATTTGAATAAAATGGTCCGATAGTGTTGATACAACATTTTTATTTCTTTTTTCTCCCATTTGAATTCTCGAAAGTTAAAAGACTTTTATCCTTAATTTTAATTACATTTACAACTCTTGATATACCAACATACAATTGTGTACTAAAAAAAATGTACTCCTCTATTTCTTGTTGCAGAATTGAGTCTACAGTTCGAGTGCCTTCCGAATGTCGACCCTAATCTTGTTGTTCCTCGTTGTGGACCATCTTCTTCTTCTCCTGACCGACAATCTCCTCCTGCCAGATCTCATTCTTCTGCCGGATCTCCTCCTCCTGCCGAGCCTTCTCTTCGTGTCAGGTCTAGGTCTCCGCCTGCCAGGCCTTCTTCTGCTGGGTCTCTTCCTCCTGCCGAGCCTCCTTTTCGTGTCAAGTCCAGGTCTATTCCTCTCAGTCAAAATTTTCACCTCGTGCTCGGATATACATTTCGAGAACTTAGACAAATTCGACTTATTCCTCGGAAGAATCCGCTACGGGTTTTCCAACTTCGAATGTACGTTTTTCCTCCCGATAAATCAATTCAATTGAGATCCAAAAATTATGTCTACTTGCCCATACCAACCGGAGAACAAATTGTATTATCAACTTCCAATGGTGACGTGTGTGCAATGTTGGAAAAATCATCAAACAGACAAACGATTTTGCGTGGACTATTTAAACCTAATCCTTTGCAGACAAGCCGGCTGAAAATAAATATAAACAACGGGGCGGTTGAAGAAATGACCCTAGCAGAAATTGCAGACTGTCCAGTAGGCACCACAACCCCAGTCACAAAGAGTTTTAGAGTATTTCTCGACGAAGATTTTTTGAGATCGTAAAAAAGTGGAAAATGGCAGTGAATTTCTTTTTGAACGGGAATTGTGCAAATTTTTCAAAGAAAAATCTATTCAATCACTTTAAACATAAAAAATTTTATATCGCATGATAAAATGCAATTTTATATAGTTACAATTTTTTTTTCAATTCTTTTGCTTTAAAAATTTGCAATCTTAATTGGTCTCCATTTCAATCGGTCTCTGAAAAATCTAGTTATTCTATGATTTTAAGAATCAACATAATATTACTGATAATGTAGTTTCAAATAAAAAACATTATTTCCATTGAAAAAATTTTTAATTAAAAAAAAACGTTAATTTTTACGAACCATTTTGCAATAAAATTTTGTTTTACGATCACTTCTTTCCATGTTTTAAAATTAAATAACTTTAGTTCGAGAAATAAAAATTGAACAATAACTGATTTTAAAAAATGATTCTGAATCTGTTCAATGATAAAACACTTTTATTCAATTTGAAATACTATTCTGTCTCAGTATAAACCCTTATGAAAATGAAATATTAAATCCAGTACTTTTTTCGCGAAAAAGTATTGGATTTCTAATAATTATTCGCGAAAAAAAGTATTAGATGCAATACTCACCAATACTTCTTTTTCGTAAGGGAAATATTACATTTTTAACCAATTGAATTTATAAAAATTTAATTGAAAAAAGATTGTATGCAATATGTGACTGTTCATCTTAAATGTGCAATTTAAAATCGAATATTACAAACTAAACAATTCGGAACTGAATTGTTTGAAATAGAAAGCCTCGAATTGATGCAACTTCAGAGTGCTATATATAAATTTTGAGTCTCACGAATTTATTCGTTTCCTTTAACAAATTTTTAATTTGTAAGTGAAAGTTTCGAATTTTTAACCATAAATAACAACTGAACAGTTATTAATTTGAAAGAAATTCAAATTAACATAATTTAACTTCTAATTATAAAAAAATACGGCAGAAACAAAATTTGAATCGTTCAATTTTTAATTTTTCCAACTTAAATTTGCTTCAAATAAAATAATTTTGAAACAACAAATTTTTGATATTTTTTTTTAATTTAGGGCATTGGCAATGATAGCTTGGCGTAAATTTATATTTTTTAACCAGAAATCTTTAAGCTGTTCAATCTATAAATATTGAATTTTAAAAATTTTGCTTTTCAACTGTATTTATTGTAGTTGTCGAGCTAAAAATAAGGTATCTGCCAAGAATAGTTTTTCTATGATTTTAAGAATAAAAATAATATAACTGATGATATATCAAATAAAAATATTATCTTCAAAGAAAATGTGTTTTAAATTACATAGAAACATTTATTTTAACAATTTGCTTTGCAATTAAATCTTTTCTTACTATCGGTTCTTACCAATTTAAAAAAAATGGTTGAATTTTAATAAGTAATGGCTTTATAATTCGGGAGAAATATTCTCTACAACTTTAATGTTTTCGATTCCAAAAGTAATTTTCTTCTATGACTGAAATCGTAAAAACAATTTAAAAAAAAAACATTTTTTCAACTAACAACTGTAACTATAAAAAAAATTATTTTTTGGAAGTTATAATTTTTTTCAATAGAAATAATGTTTCTTCTTTCATAGGACATGACTAATAATATAATTTAAATTCGTAAAATCATAGAAAACTTGTTTTTCCTGAAACCTGATTTTTGGCTCGACCATTACCTTATTTTGAAATTATTCAGTTTGAAGGTGTTAAAACAATATATTTTATACGCGTAGATTGTCAAACGTTTAATCAAAAATTTCTGAATTTAAACTTTTCAAGCTTCAATTTGAATGTTTTAAGTTGAAAATAGTTCTAATTTCAATGCCTTATTGGCACTTTAGTTTTTATTACTTCAAATAGAAAAATTCGATACACTGTATTCAAAATGCGAAATTTTCTATATTATTAGTTACTATATTGTTAATCATATATATATACTTTATTATATTAGTTATTAATTTCTGTACTTTTGACCGAGACGATATACTTATATATTAAAAAATAAAGTCCAAATTTTATTCTTTATCACTATTTTATTTTAGTTACCCTAAGAAATGTATACGAACAATTTTTTTAGGTAATTAAATAATTTTTCTTTTCACATATAAGTTAGTGCTTTCAAGTCAAAAAGATAAATTTTAAATCAAAGAAATGAATTTTTAACTAAAATGATGAATCTTCAACTCGAAAAATGAATTTTGAAACAATAGTTGAATTTTCAACCCAAAATATTAATTTTCTATAAGAGAAAGACTCATTTTCAACAAAGTACATGAATTTTCATCTAAAAAATCAATTTTTAACAAAGATTAGAATAGCTAAAATGTCAGAAAAATAATTTTTTTTAATTAATTCAAGTTTAAACTAAAAAAGATGAATTTACAAATCGTAAATATAATGTTTCAATTTGCAGTTAGAAAAGTCAATCTAAAAAGAACGAGAGTTTTTAACAGAATTAATTAATTTTCAACTAAAATTTTAAATTTTCAAGCGAATATGGAATAGCTGTATCTTCAGTTAAAAAAATTAATTGTCATATAAAAAGAAACGAATTTTCAACCGAAGAAATTAATTTTTAATCAGTGATGAATTTTCAACCAAAAATATGAAATTTTGACCAAATAGTGGATTTTGCAATCCAAAAGATGTTTTCTCTATCGACAAAAAACAAGGAATTTTCAACTGAACAGTTTTTTTCAATGAAAGAAATGAATTCTTAAAAAAAAAGAATAGTTACATTTTGGTTTATACAGTTAATTTTCTAACGAAAAATATTACATTCCAATCAAAAAAGGTAAATTTTTCAAGAGAAATGGAATAGGTGAAGTAAAGTTTCAACTATAATGATGAATCTTCAACTAAAAAAAAATAATATTCAACCGATACATGAATTTCAAACCAAAGGATTAATTTTCTATAAAAAAAGACTCATTTTCAACAAAATACATGAATTTTCATATAAAAAAATCAATTTTTAACAAAGAAAAGTATAGTTAAAATCTTAGAAAAATAAATCTTCAACCAGAAAAAAAAACGAATTTATAATAAAATAGTTTGTTTCTTTCCATCCAAAAACGATTTTTAAGCTAACACAGATGAATTCAATTTTCAGTAGAGACAATAAATTTTCAACAAGAAAATGAATTCTCTACAAAATAATTCAATATTAAACTAAAAAAGATGAATTTACAAACCAAAAATATAATATATATTTCGATTCGCAGTTAGAAAAGTAAATTTAAAAAAAAAACGAATTTTCAGCAAAATTATTTAATTTTCAACTAAAAATATAAATTTTTTACCGAAAATGGAATAGTTGTATCTGCAGTTGAAAAAATTAATTTTCAACTAAAAGGAAACGAATTTTCAGCCAAAGAAATTATTTTCTGATCACGGTGATGAATTTCCAACTGAAAATATGAAATTTTGTCCAAATAGTGGATTTTTCATTCCAAAAGACGAATTTTCTATCAACAAAAAAAAACGAATTTTCAACTAAACAGTTTTTTTTTTTAAATTAAAGAAATTAATTCATAACAAAAAATAGAATAGTTGAATTTTCTACTGAACAGATAAATTTTTGACGAAAAAGATTATATTTCTATCAAAAAAGATAAATTTTCCACAAAAAATGTAATAGTTAAAATGAATATTCAACTAAAATGATGAATCTGAAATTAAAAGAAATTTAATTTTCAACCAAATACATGCATTTGAAACTAAGAAGATAAATTTTCAATCAAAAATAAATTAGGATAATTTTCAGTTAGTAAAATAAATTTCCAAAGAAGAAAAAAACGAATTTTCAACCAAAGAAATTAATTTTTAACCAAAAAGATGAAATTTCAACCAATGAGACTCATTTACAAGCTCTTTTACAAAAAATACGGATTTTCAACAAATAGTTAAATTTTCACCGAAAACAGCTAAATTTTCAACTATAATTGGAATAGTTTAATTTTCAGTAAAAAAATTTTTTGATGAAATGAAAGTAAATTTTCAACGAAATAGTATAATTTTAAACCAAGAAGATTAAATTTCTATCGGAAAAGATAAATTTCTGACAAAAAAATGGAATAGTTACATTTACAGTATAAAAAATTGATTCAAAATGTAAAAAAATCCCATTTTCAAACAAAAAAATAAATTTTCAACCTATAAGATGAACTTTTGACAATGCACATGAATTTTAAACTAAATATTTTAATTTTTAAAGGAATTTCCAACCAAAAGGATGAATTATTCACCAAGAAGATTAAATATTCTTCCACAAAATTCAAGTTTTCAATAAAACACAGGAATTTTGAACCAGATATTTGAATTTTCAACATAAGGCCATGTGACGACTGACGAGTGTGTCACGTGACCTGATTCCTACCTTACCGGCACTTTTTTTAGTTGTCAACTTATTTTCACATGAATATCCACATCGAGTTGAAAACTTAGGATACTAAATAAGAAGCACTAAGAAAGGCGGCTCTGGTCCTAAATTCTAATAATCATGAAAAAAGCAACAAAAAAATTTTACAAAAAAAACTTTTTTCATGATTATTGCAATTTAGGACCAGAGCCGTCTTTCTTAGTGCTTCTTATTTATTATCCTAAATTTTCAACTCGATGTGGCTATTCGTCTGAAAATAAGTTGACAAATAAAAAAAGTGTTGGTAAGGTAGGAATCCGATCACGTGACCCACTTGTCACATGGCCTTAAGAAGATAAATTTTGCACCAAAAATGTAAGAGTTAAATGTTCTGTTGAAGCAAATTAATTCTCGTCTAGAAAACATTATTGGCAACAAAAAAATTAAATGTTGAACAATAGAAGGAGGTTTTAACAAAAATTATGAAACATGAACCAAATAAACAAACATCAATAAATAAATTTGTTCAACATAAATTCTTGGGCATTTAAGAACTCTATTCTAGAATCTAATTTTACATTTTTTTAAATTCAAATAATTTAGTTCGACAGCGTCGCCTACCGTCCAAAAATATGAACCATTTGCAGGCCATAGACTATAAAAAGAGTATAGAGAGTTAGAGACCTACCCTAGCCTGAAGGTGACGTCGAATCGTCGATATTTTTGTCTGGTCAATTTAGTATTTTTTTATTGTGTTTTTATCAACAAATAACTATAGGAATATATCATTTACCGCGATGAAGGTGAATTATAAAGTGACTTAAATCTTATAACAGGTTATATTTAAAAAATATTTTATACCAAGTCTGCTTTAACTGTTTGACATATTTTGACATAACTATATTTTGACAGATGGCTTACATATTCGCTTTAGCACTGCTGCACTGTAGGCTGACTAATTATAAAAATTTCGTTCATTGATTTTCCGAAAAGTGTCGAGCCTTTTTTTAAATCTGCTTCTTGCATTTTAATTTTTATATTTTCTCGAGAATTATCTCCATGACTTTTTGTGTTAGGTCCACGTGTGTTTTATTCATTTGTTATGGTTTGCATTTATTTAAAATGGTAAGTTTTTATTCCACATTTACTTTGCACGTCTTTCAATCTTTAGATTTATTTTAATTGCAAGAGTTAAGATATATGTATTTTTCGTGCAATCTGTACTTGGGATTTAACGAAATGTAGGTTAAGTTGCATGGACCGGGTGTCTACTCACCTGGAAAACCTGGATTTGTTAAAGTTCGTAATATAAAATTTAATAACAATGTTTCATTTGTAAAAGTTACATTATATATTACTGGATTTAACTCTTTTGTTGATAATTAGTCTTTTTGGGTTGGAAATTCAACTATTTTAATCTAAATTCATCTATTTAGGTTGAAATTCATGTCTGATTGAAAATTGATATTTTCATATCGAAAATTAAACTGTTCTATAGAAAATTCAACAACTTGGTTGATATTATTTTTCTTTCTTGCCCAAAAAATCATTCCTAGTAGAAAATTAAACATTTTTCTTAAAAATTCGTCTTTGGTTTGCAAATTCATCTTTTTTGGTTGTAAATTCAAGTGTTCGGTTGAAAATTAATCTGTTTTGGTTAAAGATTCAACTATTTTCGTAGAATTTTATCTATTTCATTGAAATTTATTGCTTTGGTTAAAAGTTCATATTTTCATATCGAAAATTAAACTGTTTTATAGAAAATTCAACTATTTGGTTGAAAATTCGTCTTCCTGGTTTGAAAAATCAACAACTTCGTTGATATTATTTTTCTTTCTAGCCTAAAAAATAATTCCTTGTAGAAAATAAAACATTTTTCTTAAAAAATCATCTTTGGTTTGCAAATTCATCTTTTTTGGTAAAAATTTCGTCTCTTTTGGTTGAAAATTAATCTGTTTTGGTTAAAGATTCAACTATTTTCGTAAAAATTTATCCATTTCGTTGAAATTCATATCTTTGGTTGAAAATCGATATTTTCCTATCGAAAATTGAACTGTTTTATAGAAAATTAGCACTTTGGTTGAAAATTCGTCTTCCTGGTTT
>CAKNXH010063509.1:132763-172272 GCA_932178445.1 Andricus quercusramuli | reverse complement strand
TATCGAAAATTAAACTGTTTTATAAAAAATTCAACAATTTGGTTGAACATTAGTGTTCCTGGTTTAAAAAATCAACAGCTTGGTTGATATTATTTTTCTTTCTTGCCTAAAAAATCATTCTCAGTAGAAATTTAAACATTTTCCTTGAAAATTCGTCTTTGGTTTGCAAATTCATCTTTTTTGGTAAAAATGTCGTCTTTTTTGGTTAAAAATTCAAGTGTACAGTTGAAAATTAATCTGTTTTGGTTAAAGATTCAACTATTTTCGTAAAAATTCATCTATCTGGTTGAAATTCATATACTTTGTTGAAAATGGATATTTTCAGGTCGAAATTTAAACTGTTTTATAGAAAATTCAACAATTTGGTTGAAAATTCGTCTTTTTGGTTTTAAAATCCAACAGTTTGATTGAATATTAAAGTATTTAGTTGAAAATTAAATTTTTTGTTAAATCATTTATTTTTGGGTTGAAAATTCAATTTTTTCGTACAAAAATCAATAATTTGTTTGCCATTTTTTCACTTTGTTGTCTAAAAAATCTTTCTTCGTGGAAAATTATACTTTTTTGTTGAAAATTTGTCTGAAGTTTACAAATTAATTTTTTTTGTAGAAATTTCATCTTTTTGGGTAAAAATTAAACTTTTTGCTTATAAATTAATCTGTTTTGGTTGAAGATTCGACTATTTTCGTAGAAATTCATCTATTTGGTTGAAATTCATATATTTAGTTGAAAATTGACATTTTCAGGTCGAAGATTGAACTGTTTTATAAGAAAATTCAACTATTTCGTTGAAAACTCATATTTTTAGTTTGAAAATTCAACTCTTTGGTTAAAAATGAAACTATTTGGTTGAAAATCAACTTTCTTGTTAACGCTTATATTTTCTGGTTGAAAATTCAATAATTTGTTTGAAATTTTCTCTCTTTCGTGCCAAAAAAATATTTCTTAGTAGAAAATTAAACTTTTTTGTTCAAAATTCGTCTCAGGTTTAAAAATTCATCCTTGGTAGAAATGTCATCGTTTCGGGTAAAAATGCAACTGTTTGTTTGAAAATTAATATGTTTTGGTTAAAAACTCAACTATTTTTCTGGAAATTCATCTATTTGGTTGAAATTCATATACTCGGTTAAAAATTGATATTTTCAGATCGAAAATTGAGCTGTCGTATATAAAATTCAACAATTTCGTTGATTTCTTAACTGTTTGTTTGAAAATGAACTTTTTTTAAAAAACGCACATTTTCGGGTTGAAAATTCAACTTTTTTGTAGAAAAAACGTCTTTCTAGCTTGAAAATTCAACAATATAGTTGACATTCTTTCTCTTCCTTTCATAGAAAATCTCTCTTAGTAGTTAGGATTCAACTGTTTTGCTGACAATTCTTTTTTTAATTCAACTGTTTTTTATTTAAAATGAAACTATTTTTTGTTTGAAATATCGACTATCACGTTTTTCGTGAAGAATGAACTTTGATTGAAATTCTTTTTTTTTTTTAATTCTACCGCTTTCTATTTTAAATTAAGATCCTTCTTGGTTTCTTTTTTGTACAAAAATTCAACTGCTGGATTGAAATTTAGACTTTTTTATTAAAAATTAATTTGTTAGGTAATGATCCATTATATTAGTTGAAAATTAATCACTTTGGTTGAAAATTTAACTATTATGTTGTAAGTTATTTTTTGTCTTGGTTGATAATTAGTCTTTTTTAGCTGAAAATTTAACTATTTCATCTATGGCTGAAAAGTGCTCTTTTTCATTTCAAAGATCAACTACTTCATTGAAAACTTACCTTTTGGTTGCAAACTCAAATTATTCCAGTTAAAGACTTATCATTTTAGTTAAAAATACATTATTTGTTTTGATAATTCAACTATTTCAGTTAAAGATTAACCTTTTTGGTTGAAAATTAATCTTTTTGGTTTATAATTCCACTGCTGAAGATTTCTCATTTTAGTTGTAAATGATTCCCTCCGATTCAAAACTTAACTATTTCATTGAAAGTTCGTTTTTCTTATGGTTAAGAATTATTATTTTTTCTGAAAATTTAACCATTCAATTCAAGAACATTCATCTTGTTGTTTGAAAATTCGCCGTTTTGGTAGAAAATTCAACTTTTCCAGTTAAAGATTTATGATTTTAGTTGAGAATTCAAGATTTTGGTCAGGAATCAAACCATTTGTTTGAAAGTTAAACTTTTTTGTTGAACATTTGTTTTTGCGTTGTTGAAAATTAACTTTTTTTAACTGAAAATATAACTATTCCATCTTTGGTTGAAAATTGAGTTTCTTTGCTTCAAAATTCAACTGTGGGGTTGAAAATTGTTCTTTTTTAGTATAGAAATCGTCTTTTTGTAAGAAATTCTTCTTTTTGGTTGAAAATTCAAGTATTTACTTTAATTTTACCTAAATATGTACTGAATTTGAAGTATAGGAAGATAAAATGAAAATCTGCTTTAATTATTATTTTAATTCCTGGACTTCAGGGACAAATTCAAGAAATGATCCATTTTTTTTATTATTATTCATTTCAAACCTTTCTAAGCTAAACATGTTAGTTACTTTCTCAAATGAAAAAACATTTATTTAATTTTACGTATTAATAGTACTATTTTCACACATTGAGATATTTATAAAGTCTATAAAAAATATTTATAATAAACTCGCAAAATTGTATGTATGCTCCGAGTCGATTGTTTAAAAATGTTCGAAATAATTGAGTGTCTCCGTACTATGAAAAATTATACTTAGAAAAATGTGGAAATACCTGGAATTGTCACGGAATTTTTTTTCAGAGTTTGAGTATACATCCTAATGGAAATTATTTATCAATTTTATTTTATATGAACATCTAAAGTTTAAAATGAGGTATTATAAATGAAGAGTTTTTATATATAAATGACAATTGAACAATAATTAATTTAGAAGAGATATTTAGAAGTTTTTACAAAATTAAAGAATAACTCTAATCAACGAAAAATTGTTTTAAGATTTTTGGGAAAATTAAAACTGATTTTTTCTTCTGAAAAAGTAATTTTAAGAGAATTGAAAATGATACAGCACTCATTTATATTTTTTTAATCAAAAGTTTTTGAACTGTTTAATTTCTAAAAGTTTGAAATTTTTTATCTTGTATCAGATGATATAATTCTATTTAAAATACGTTAGATTTCAACTTCCTTTTTAAGTTAAGTTGAATTGTTAACTTTTTGAATTATGAAATCATTCAGTTTGCAGTACGCAATTCTATAATCTTTTACTTTGAAAATTTTCCATTTTAGGTCTTCATTCCTAAACGTACATTTTCAATTTAACGAATTTCAAAATGCAGCTGTGAAAGCTTAAAAAATTAAAAATTAAAGGTCTTTAAATTTGAAAATTCTGGGTAACAATCGTTTAAGTTGATCAACTGTAAATCAAAATTAATTGATGTTCTTAAAACTGAACTGTAGTTCGAGTGTTAAAAATTGTACAATATTCATCATTTTTGTTGATAATTCATATTTTTGGTTGAAAATAAAATTACTGGGTTTAAAGTTGAGCTTTTTTGTTAAAAATTCATCTTTTTGGTTCAAAAGGCATCTATTCTAGTTGAAGATTTATAATTTAATTTGAAAATTCATCACTAAGGTAGAAATTTTTTTGTGTGAAAAATTAATTTTTTAAACTGAAAATTTAACTACTTAATTTTTGGTTGACAATTTACCTTTTGTAGTTAGAAATTCATATATTTTTTAGAAAATTCGTTCTTTTTTTTGTGTTTGTAGAAATTAATCTTCTTGGTTAAAAATTCATCTTTTTGGCTGAAAAGTCAACTATTCCAGTTCCGATTCCTCATTTCATTTAAAAATGTATCAGTTTGGTTGAAAATGATTATTTTTTTAGCTGAAAGTTTAACTGTTCCATTTTTGGTTGAAATTTGTTTTTTTTTTAGTTGAAAATTTATGTATTTTGTTGAAAATTAGTTTTTTTTTGTAGAAACTTAATCTTCTCGTTTGATAATTAATCTGGAAAGAAACTATTTATAAAAATTCAGAGTTTGAGTATACACCCTGATGGAAATTATTGATCAGTTTTATTTTATATTACGTCAAAAGTTTTGTTCTTCTACTTTACTTACTAAAAAACATTTTCTTTCTAGACTCGATTAGTGTAGAGAAAAAAAATGTCTGAGCCGAAGGACAAAAGCAATGCACAAATAGATGTAATTTTACCAAAGGCGGGTATTCTTTGCCATGAGGAGATTCCTGATTACATTCTTTGTAAGCCTAAACTTATGCCTTTGAAGTCCCTTACGCTAGAAAAAATGGAAAAAATGCAAAAGGATGCTGAGCAAAAATTGAAGGAAGCCCAGGAAGCTCAAGAGGCAGAAACGGATTCTCAAAAAGTGTGAAAAAATACGATTTTCTACAGTTGCGAGAAAATAAAACGAACTAAAGATGTCTCTCGGGCCACTTTTAACTGAAGTTATCTTAGCATTCTGCCTGGCAGTGACTTTACTCTACAGATATGGAAATCCTTTTAGACAACATATTATTGTCACCCTCTCAGTCTTAATTGCTTGGTACTTCTCGTTGCTGATTATATTCGTTTTGCCATTGGATGTTTCTTCTGTAAGTATTTTTTAATTCTACTACAGGGTGTCTACCCTACCTGGAAAACCAAGAATTTTCAGGGAATTTTTTGTTTAAATCAGGAAATTTTTCGAGAGCAAGCTTAATTTTTGTTTTTAATTGTAATATGGACTTGATTAACCATGATTCTTTATTTATAACAGTAGCTTCATAATACTTATTTAACTATTTTATTGAAAATTCGTTTTTTTTTTAGTTTTAAATTAATTTTTTTAACTAAAATTTTAACTATTCTATTTTTGGTTGAGAGTTGATAGTTTTTATTTCAAAATGCATTTTTTTTCTTTGAAATTTAACGGTTTGGTTGACATTTATTCTTTCTCTTGACTGACAAATCTTTCTTGGTTGAAAATTCATATTTTTTCTTAAATTAAACTGTTTTTGATTAAAAATTAACAAATTTTTTGGTTGGAATATGAAGTAATATCTTTTTCGTTCAAAATTCATCTTTTTTGGAATAAAAATTAAATTACTTAGTTGAAAGTTGAACTTTTTTGTCAAAAATTAATTTTCTTGTTGAAAACTCTTATCTTTGGTTGGAAAATGAGCTATTTTGTTAAAAATTTGTTTTTTCTTTGGTTGTGAATTAATTTGTTTTTATTCAAAATTTAACTGTTCCAGTTGAAACTTGAACTATTTTGTTGATTTTTTTTTTCATGAAAATTTTACTGTTTGGTTGAAAATTAATTTTTCAACTAAAAATTCAACTATTCGATTTTTGGGTGAAAAATTATCGTTATTAGTTGAAAACTCATCTTTTTGGTTTAAAAATCAACTATTCAATTTGGAAATTAATCGCTCCGTTTCAAAATGTAACTTTTTCTTTTAATTAGTTTTTTTTATTTGAATGTTTTTTTAACTGAAAATTCAACTATTCAATTCTTGGTCGACAATTTGTCTTTTTTAGTCAAAAATGTATGAATTTTATTGAAAATTCGACTTTTTCGGTAGAAATTAATCTTCTTGTCTGAAAATTCATCTTTCATGTTGAAAATTCAACTATTCCAGTTGAAGATTCGACATTTTAGTTGAAAATTCATTACTCTGTTCGAAAATGAAAGTATTTTTTTGAAAATTTGTTTTTTCTGTGGAAATTTTTTTGTACTGAAAATTTATCTATCCATTTCTTGGTTGACAATTTATATTTTTTAATTGAAAGTTTATATATTTTTGTTTGAAATTCGTCTTTCTCGGTAAAAATTAATTTTTTTAGTGGAAAAAACATCTTGTTAGTTTAAAATTCATCTATTCCAGTTGAAGATTCATCGTTTTATTTGAAAATTCATCACTTTGGTTTAAATTTTTGTATGTATAATTAATTTTTTAAATCGATTTAACTATTCCATTTTCGGTTGAGAGCTGACCTTTTTTAGTTCAAAATTCAACTGTTTGGTTGAGAATTGATATTGTTTAGTTGAAAATTCAACTATTTCATTGAAAGTTCATGCATTTTGTTAAAAAATCGTATTTTTTGGTAGAAAATTAATTTTCTTGTTTGAAAATTCATCTTTTTGATTGAAAATTCAAGTATTCCAGTTAAATATTTATCATTTTAGTTGAAAATTCATCTATTTGGTTGAAAATAAAACTACTTGGTTCAAAGTAAAACTTTTCTGTTAAAATGCACCTTTTTGGTTTAAAATTCATCTATTCCATTCAGCATTTTAGTTGAAAATTCCTCACTTTGATTAAACATTTTTTTATGGACTATTAATTTTTTTAAATGAAAATTCAACTTAAAAAATTCATCTTTTTCTTTAAAATTCAACTATTCCAGTTGCAGATTTATCATTTTAGTTGAAAATTCATCACCTTTGTTCGAAAATGTAACTATTTTTTTTGAAAATTAGTTGTGCTTTCTTGTTCTTTGAAAAAGTTTCTTTTTACTGAAAATTGAGCTGTTCCAATTGAATATTCCATCATTTTAGTTTTAATTTCTTTTATTTTTAATTTTGAAAATTGAATTTTTCCTGGCGAAAAATACTAACATAATCCAAAATTGATCAAATATTCTAAATCTTGTTCAAATTGTAACGATTGTTGTTTTAAAATACAAATTTCTGATTAAAAACGCCAATTTAACTTAAAACTCTTTAAAAAAATTCTGAATCTTCCCTCAAATATAACGATTTTTGAGTAAAAATGTAAATTTTTAACGGAAAACACTCAAATAATCCGAAATTGTTCAAGCTAGTAAATTTTATTATTTTAAACAAAAATCATTGAATTTGATTCTAATTCTTTGCAATCTAATGATTTTTGTTTACAATAATCGATTTCATTCGAAAAACGTCAACATAATCTTAAATTGTTGCAAAATTGTAAATATTATTTGAAGTCTGTATTGAAAACTGCTAGTTTAACCTACAATTGTATCAAAAATTTAACATTGGTTTTAAATCTAATGATTTTTTACTAAAATACCGATTTCTGGTGGAAAACTGCAACATAGCCTAAAATTGTTGCAAAGTTGTGAATCTTCTTTGGAATCTAATTTTTATAAATTAAAAATACCAATTTCCGACGAAAAACACTAACATAAACCAAAAATTTTCAAAGACTAAATCTTGTTCAAATTATAAGAAATTTGTATTTTTATTTTTTTTAATTAGATTTTAAAGAAGATTCACAACTTTTGAATAATTTTAAGCTATTCTGGCATTTTCCATCATAATTCGGTATTTTTAGTGAAAAATCATTAGATTTAAAAAAAAAAGACAAATTTTTTTCACATTTGCTGGTCAAGCTAGCGGTTTTCAATATAGATTTCAAAGAATAATTCCATTTTTTTAACAATTTAAGGTTATGTTAACGTGTATCACATGAAATCGATTATTTCAAATAAAAATCATTAAATTCCAAAGAAGATTTATAATTTAGAAGAATTGATTCTTACGTTATTATAGTTCTTTACGTTGGTAATTATTGATATATCAAAAAATATTTACAATTTTTAACAACTCTAGGGTATTTTGTTGGTAATTTTAATTTTTTGTTTGAAATTTATATTTTTGTTTTAAAATCTTCCAATTTCGAAGAAGATTCATAATTATTTAAACAGTTTTACGTTATATTGGCGTTTTCAATCGAAAATTGGTATTTTTAAACAAAAATAATTATAATTTGAACAATATTTAGAATTTTTTGACAATTTTGAATTATGTTACTGTTTTTCAACACGAAAAATTGAATTTTTAACCATTGCATTCTTAAATGTTGTAAATTCAAAGTTCAAGTTTCTTCAGTTTTCAGCAGTTTAAAATTTAATTTTTGAAAAACTCAAGAAAAAAGTATATTTTGTATGAAAAAAAATTTAAAATTGTTTTAAAAATGTAATAAAAATGTTAAGAGTGCAATATTTACATAGCTTGACATGAGAATTTAATAAATAAACACACAAATCCACAAAAGAAATTTTAAAAGAGTCGATTTTTCCGAAAATAGTATAATAATAAAACAGTCTTTTGTTACGTTATATTATAATTAATTCTGAACTTAAGATATCATTTTTTATCAATTATAAACAATGTTGTTCTTGCATATCTTTTCTATTATTTTAGATAATAGAGACTAAATTAGCAAAAAATTTGTTTTAATATTAATTTTATATTTTAATTTCAAATAATAATTTTTAAATATTCTTTTAAACATTTTTTCAGACTGTATTTCGACAATGTGTGGAGCTGAATATCCACAATAAATCTACTGTAAATCCTATCGAAAATGTGACGGTAAAACCTCCTCCCACGTGTAAGGAACCTTGGTCCAGCGTTCCAGAAGACGTTTTTCCTAATCTGTGGCGAGTAGTTTACTGGACCTCGCAATTATTAACGTGGTTGATACTTCCTTTGATGCAATCTTACATAAAAGCTGGCGATTTCTCTGTCCGGGGAAAATTAAAGTCAGCTTTAATCGATAACGCGATTTACTATGGAAGTTATCTCTTTATTTGTGGAATACTCCTCATATACATTGCTCTAAAGCCAGGATTAGATCTGGATGGGTAAGTATCCTTTTAAATTTTAGATTTATCAAGTCAAAAAAAGGAACCTGATTTATTTACTTTTATAGATTCAGGGTGGCCACTGCAGCGGAAAACCCGGGTACTTTTAGAGATCGGGAAATGAGAGTGAATTTTTTTCGACCAGGAATTTTACAAATTTTTAGAGGAAAAATCTATCCAATCACTTAAAATATCACAAATTTCATATCACGTGATATAATGCAATTTCAAATCAGTTTAATTTAGTTTAAAAAATTTAGTGCTTCATTTTTTCAGTGTGCGTTTTCAATTTAAAGGATTATAAAATGCAGTTTTGAAGATTTAAAGTCGTGAGAAATTAAAAATTATAATCGTTTGAAATTGATAATTTTTTTATTAAAAAAAAGATTTTACAAGACGATTTTTAATCTCTTAAAAATCAAACAATTTACAGAATCAAACGTTAAAAATTTAACTGTTTCAATTCGAAAGCCTAATAGTTAAGAATCTAAATGTGCTATTGAAACTTTATCAATTATTTTCATTTTCAACCCATTTAATTTGAAGTTTTTTAATTAAAAAGAAAGACATTTTTTTTAAATATTTATCATTATTTGACTGTTTATTTAAAACGAGGAATTATACGTGAAGAGTTTTGTTATGTAAATGAACATTGAACAATGATTAATTTTTTAAAAAATCGAAAAGCTTAAGAGATATTTAGAAGTTTTAAAATATTAAAAAATAATTCAAGATAATAAAATATTGTTCCAAGATTCCTGGGAAAATTAAAAACGATTTTTTATTTTGAAAAATTAATTTTAAGAGGTTATTTAAAAATATTTCAAATCATATTTTTATGTATGAGTATTAAGTAACAATAAGAAAACAATAACAATAAATAAGAATTAATTACATTAATTTATTTAAATTACTTAAAATAAAAATAATTTAATTTATAATTTAAAAAGGGCTCGGTTTAAAAAAAATGGTATTCGTTTAAGTTTTTTTCTTACTTAAAAATTGTTTTAAATGATTTAATTTTTTTTTATTTAGAAATTTATTGATTCATTCTTGAATTTAATGTATAATTTTTAATTAGAAGTTTTTGAACTGTTTAATTTCTAAAACTTTGAAATTTTTTATTTTGGATCACTTGATATAATGCAATTTAAAATAAGTTCGGTTTCAACTTCTGTTATAATGTTGAGTTCAATTGTTAACGTTTTTAATTATGAAATCATTCAGTTTACAATATGCAATTCTAAAATCTTTTACTTTGGAAATTTTTCATTTTAGGGCTTTATTTTTAAGCTTACATTTTCAATTTAAAGAATTTTAAAATGCAGTTGTGTAGACTTGAACAATTTAAAATTAAAAGCGTTTAAATTTGACTATTCTGGTTAAAAAAAATTTTAAGTTGATCAACTGTAAATGAAAATTAAATAATGTTTTAAAAACTGAAATGTAGTTCGAGTGTTAAAAATTGTACAATATTCATCATTTCAGTTTATAATTCATCTTTTTGATTGAAAATAAAATTATTCGTTTGAAAGTTAAGCTCTTTTGTTAAAAATTCATCTTTTTGGTCTAATGTTCATCTATTCTAGTTGAAGATTGATAATTTTATTCGAAAATTCATCACTGTAGAAAATTTGTTGTTTTTTTTTGTGTTAACCATTAATTTTTTTTTTCAACTGAAAATTTAACGATTTTATTTTTTGTGGAAAACTGATAGTTTTTAGTTCAAAATTCAACTATTTGGTTGAAAATTGATATTTATATTTGAAAATTTAACTATTTGGGTAAGAATTAATGTGTTTTGTTGAAAAATCGTCTTTTTTGGTAGAAAATTCATTTCTTTGGTAGAAAATTAATTTTTCAACTGAAAATTTAACTAATTAATTTTTGGTTGATAATTTACCTTTTTTAGTTGCAAATTCATATAGTTTGTTGAAAATTCGCTTTTTTGTATAAATTAATCGGTTCAAAGTTCATCTTTTTGGTTTAAAATTCAACTATTCCAGTTGAAGATTCAACATTTAATTTTTTCATCTGAAAATTTAATTATTCAATTTTTGGTTGACAATTTATCTTTTACAGTTAAAAATTTATGTATTTTATTGAAAATTTGTCTTTTTTGGTAGAAATTAATCTTCACCGTCATAGTTGAAAATTCATTTGTTTCGCTTAAAATTCAACTATATTCTAGTTGCAGATTCATCATTTTAGTTGACAATTTACATTTTCCTGTTGAAAATTCATGTATTTTGTTGAAAAATTGTCGTTTGTGGTAGAAATGAATCTTTATCATTCATAGTTGAAAATTCATCTGTTTCGTTTAAAGTTCAACTATATTCTAGTTGCAGATTCATCATTTTAGTTGACAATTTATATTTTTCCGTTGAAAATTCATGTATTCTGTTGAACAATCGTCGTTTGCGGTAGAAATTAATATTTTTAGTTGAAAATTCATCTTTTTGGTTTAAAATTCAACTATTCCAACTATTTTCGTTAAAAAATTCATTAATATGTTTGAAAATGTAACTATTTGTTTGAAAATTATTTTTTGTTGTTGAAAATTAGTTGTTTTATTTCATCTGAAAATTCAACTATTCAGTTCTTGATTGACAATTTATCTTTTATAGTTGAAAATTTATGTATTTTATTGAAATTAATATTCTTGGTTGAAAATTCATTTATTTGTTTGTTTAAAATTCAACTATTTCAGTGGAAGATTCAACATTTCAGTTGAAAATTCATTACTATGTTTGAAAACGTAACTATTTGTTGAAAATTATTTTTTTTTGTTTAATTAGTTTTTTTTTTTGAAAATTAGTTGTTTTTTAATCTGAAATTTTAACTGTTCAATTCATGATTAACAATTTATCTTTTACAGTTGAAAATGTATGTAATTGATTGAAATTTGGTCTTCATTCGGTAGAAATTAATCTTCTTGGTGGAAAATTCAATTATTCTAGATAAGGATTCATAATTTTAGTTGAAAATTCACTTCTTTTTTTAAATTCATCTATTCCAGTTGGAGATTTATCATTGTAGTTGATAATTCCAATACTCTGTTTGAATGTTTTTAATGTTTTTTTTTATGAAAATGTTTTTCCTTCAACTGAAAATTTAATTATTCAATTCCTGGTTGACAATTTGTATTTTTGCGTTGAAAATTCATGTATTTTGTTGAAAAATCGTTTTTTTCGGTTTAAATTAATATTCTCGGTTAAAAGTTCATCTCTTTGTTTTAACATTCATTTATTCCAGTTGAGGATTCATCATCTTAGTTGAAAATTCGTCACTTTGGTTGGAATTTTGGAGTTATGGGAAATTAATTTTTTTTAATGAAAATTTATCTTTTCCGTTTTTGGCTGAGAATTCATTTATTTTGTTGAAAAATCGTCCTTTTTGCTAGAAAAACAATCTTTTTGGTTGAATATTGAACTATTTGGTTAAAAATTCATCTATCTTCTTAAAGATGCAATATTTTTACTTGAAAAGTTGGGAATTTGAAGTAGATACTTTAAATTGAACTTAATGTAGTGCCCTCATTATTTTACCTGAATATGCACTGAATTTGAAGAATAAGAAGATAAAACAAAAATTTGTTTGATTCATGTTATTCAGAGACGAATGCAAGAAATTATTAATTATGTTTTTAGTAGTACTTAATTATTTGATTAATCGATTGTGCTAATATATTTAAGAATATCCCGTAATATAATTTGTCAAAGCTTTCTAAATCAAACATATTAATTGTATCACTAGAAACATCAAAAAATGATTTATAATAAACTTGCGAAACTATATACATATTCCAAGTCGATTGTTTTAAAAAATGCGAAATATTTTATATGCTCCTTATTATGAAAAGTTATACCTGGAAAAAGCGTGAGATCCTGGAAAAAACCTGGAATTGGCAGGAAACTTTTTTCCCAGGATTTGAGTAGACACTTTGTGTATATTAGATAAAAAAATATAAATTCCACAGTTTTAACAAAAGTTTTTACCAGTTTTTGGTAATTCGCGTTTTCAATTCTTAAAATTCAAATACTCATAACTTTGTCAAAAAAATTGTTTCGGCAAATCGGTAAGATAATTTGTGGGGCAAATGATTCAGTGACTTGAGAATCCATTCCATTAAAAATGTTGCATGATTAGAATTTTAGTATTTAAATATTAATTGTCAGGGATAAATCAGAGAATAGCCATGGAATTTTTAAAATGAAATTTTGTGGCCACCCTGAAAAAGACCAGGAATTTTTTCCTGGATTAAAACAGCCAATTTCAAGTGGAGAGAATTCCTAAAAAAAGATTCTTTCAGGCCAAAACTGAAAGCGATAGCTTCATCTGCATCGAATACGTGGGGATTGTTTCTACTCGTCTTACTTCTCGGGTACGCTCTCGTCGAAGTACCTCGGGGTTTGTGGAATGCGAGTAAACCCGGATACACCCTTCATTATAGTTACTTCAGAGCTGCTAAAGTCAGCATGGAGAAATGCGAAGCCGAGGAAACTGTAGACGATATTCTCGAGGTAGCGAATTATGGAAAGAAGTGGTGATGGAATTCTAATTTCAGCATTTAATTGAGATAATTTAATTATGGTCTTCAATTTCATTCCAACTAAAGATATCTCTTATTTTTTAATATGTGTACTTCCGTTTTCAAGTCTCTGCAAGCTGCGTCGGTGGCGATCAATCCTGGACATCCATTTCACCGCAATTTAGAAACGATATTTCAGAAGGTCCCGGCAGAGCTGAAGGATCGAATGAACAGGAGGCAGTTGCCTGCAGATACTCCACTGGATGTACCTTCGGAAAAAGCTTTGATTCGTTTGCATGGACAGGTTAGTTCTCGAGATTTAAATTAATTGGGTGGCCGCAGACCAAGGAAATTCTGGAAATCAGGAAAAAGTCAGGGAATTTTGTTGGTCAGAGAAAGTCAGGGATTTCGAAAACAAAATAAAAATGCCAAAGAATTCCTGCAAAAACCATTTAAGTAACTTTTTAGAAAAATCAGGTCTGCCATACAGTCACTTTTAAACAATTTTTTTCCTGAAATAACTTTTTCGTCACTTTTTTTGATAAAAATATAATTTTAGTCACTTTTCCTTCAATAAATTAACCCATGGGTTAACCACTATTGAGTTTAGATCTATACCTGTCTATGAATTTTCTGAATTCTTTCCAAATATTTCAGGATATTTTAAAAGATTTGAGGACATTTTTAACAGATTTCAATAATTGGAAGAGATTTCAAAGGATTTGAGAAATTTTAGATTATTTCTAAAAGTTCCAAGAAATTTTCAAGAGTTTCCGAAATTCACTTTTTAAAAATAAAGTCACTTTAGTCAGTTTTTAAAATAAAAAGATCACTTTTGTCACTTTTCTTTCAATAAATTAACTTGTGACTTAACCACTATTGAATTCAGGTATATTATTATTTCTGAACCTTTTCTAATTATTATGAAATATTTTAGGTTTTTTTTTTCTTCAAAAATACATGGAATTTTCATATGTTTTAAAAAGTTTCAAGAGATTTCAAAAAGTTTCAGAGGATTTGAAATATTTTGGGGTATTTAAAAATATTCCAAGCATTTTTCAATAGATTTCAATAATTGTAAGGTATTCTAAAGGATTTTAAGGAGTTTAGAGTAGTTTAAAACTTACAAGGAATTTTCAAGAGCTTTAAAAAGTTTCAAGGGATTTTAAAATATTTCAATGAATTTGAAATATTTTGTGGTATCTTGAAAGATTTCGTACAACTTCCATTACAATTTAATAATTTGAAGGAATTTTAATGTTTTTAGGGTATTTTTAAAGATTCCGAGGAGTTTTTATTAGTTTTTAAATTTAAAGGATTTCAAATATTTTAGGATTTTTTTCTATTCAAAGGGATATTCAATAGCCTTAAAATTTTCCGATGGATATCAATAAATTTCCATGGCTTGGAAATATTTTTGCGGTATTTTAAAAGATTTCGAAGAATTTTCACTATATTTCAATAATTTGGAGGGATTTTAGGGTATTTTGAAAACAGCAAATAAATTTTCAAGAGCTTTTAAAAGTTTCAGGTTATTTCAAAAGATTTTAAATGATTTTAAATATTTTAGGGTATTATAAAAGATTCCGAGGAATTTTTTTATAGATTTCAATAATTTGAAAGTATTCCAAAGGATCTTAAATATTTTAGGTTTTTTTTTAAATTTTTTCATTTCAAAGGAATTTTCAATAGCTTTAAAAAGTTTCGATGGATATCAAAAGATTGCCATGGTTTCGAAATATATTTGGGGTATTTTAAAAGATTTCGAAGAATTTTTAATAGATTTCATTGATTTGAAGGGATTTCAGTTTTTTTTTTTAAACAGCAAAGGAATTCTCAAGAGCTTCAAAAAGTTTCAAGGGATTTGAAAAGATTTCAAGGGATTCGAAATATTTTATAGGCTATTAAAAGATCCCGAGGAATTTTTAATAGATTTCAATAATTTGAAGGTATTCCAAAGAATTTTAATGATTTTAGTTTTTTTTTAATTCAAAAGAATTTGCAATAGCTTTAAAAATCTTCGATGGATATCAAAAGATTTCAATGGATTTGAAATATTTTAGGGTCTTTTAAAAGATTCCGAGGAATTTTTAATAGTTTTCAATAATTTGAAGGTATTCCAAAGAATTTTAAAGATTTTAGTTTTTTTTTTAATTGAAGTAAATTTTCAATAGCTTTAAAAAGTTTTGATGGATATCAAAACATTGCAATGGATTTGAAATATTTTAGAGTATTTTTAAAGATTTCAAAGTATTTTCACTAGATTTTAATAATTTGAACTGCTTTTAATGGATTTTAGAGTATTTAAAAAAACAAGGAATTCTCAAGTGCTTTAAAAAGTACTAAAGGCTTTTAAAAGATTTCATAGGATTTTTAATATTTTAGGGTATTTTTGAAACTTCCAAAGAATTTTCAAGAGCTTCAAAAGATTTCAAGGGATTTTAAAAGATTTCAAAGGATTTGAAATATTTTAGGGTATTTCAAAAGATTCTAAGAAATTTTCAAGAGATTTAAAAAATTTCAAACGGTTTTCAAGGATTTTAATGATTTTAGGGCATTTAAAAATATTTCCAAGAATTTTTAATAGATTTCAATTGACTTCTGGGTATTTTTAAAATAGCAAAGGAATTCGCAAGAGCTTTAAAACGTTTCAATTGATTTCAAAAAATGTCCAAGGATTTTAAATATTGTAGGGTAATTTAAAAGCTTTCAAGGAATTATTAATAGATTTCAATAATTTGAAGGCATTTCAAAGAATTTTCAAAGTTTCAAGGGATTTCAAAGGATTTGAAATATTTTAGGGTAGTTTAAAAGCTTTCAACCAATTTTAAGAGATTTCAAAAGTCTCAAGGAATTTCAAAAGTTCTCAAATCATTTTTAATACTTTTTAGGGGTTTTAAAAGAATCTAAGGCATTTTCAAGAGATTTAAAAGATTTCAAGAGATTTTATAAGAATTCACAAGAAATGGAGGATTTCGTAGGATTTCAATGATTTTCAAATATTTCAATATTTTTTAAAAGATTCAAAAGATTTTCAAATATTTTAGGATGTTTTGAAAGATTCCAAAGAATTTTCAATATATTCGAATAATTTGAAGGGATTTCAAAGGATTTTAGAGATTGTAGGGTATCATTTAAAAATTCCAATGAATTTTCAAGATGTTTAAAACCTTTCAAGGGATTTCAACGAATTTCAATGATTTTAGGGGGTTTAAACAATTTTCATGGGGGTTTGAAAAATATCCTAGAATTTCGGAAGATATAGAACGATCCTATGGGACCTAGAATGTTTTAGAAATTCATTTGGAATTCGCCTTAATTTTTATTAATTTTTCCCGAATTTTTTGAAATTGTTCTGAAATCTTCGGAATTTTCTTGAGTTTTTGAATTTACTTGAATTTTTCCAAATTCACTCAATTCTACTCAATTCAATGGTTTTTTTCTTCAATTTTTTTAATTTTTGTTTAATTTGAAAACTTTTAAACATACCTTGTATTCTTAGTCATTTGATCAAATTCTTTTGAATTCCCTTGACTTTTTCTAATCTCATTTCAATCTTACTGAATACAATGATTTTTTAAAGTATTTTTCATTTTTTTCAATTTAATTGAATTTTCTTTTCATTCGCCTTAAATTTTAAGGAATTTTAATATTTTTATCCAATTAATTTCAATTCTTTCGATTTCAACTTGAATTTTTTTGAAGTTTTATGAATCTTATTATCTGGTTTTCTTGTTTGAAAATTGATCTTTTGGTTTGAATATTCATCTTTCTGGTTGAAAATTCAAGTATTCCAGTTAAATATTCATCATTCTAGTTGAAAACTCATCTTTTTGCTTTAAAATTCATCTATTCCATTTAAAGATTCGTCATTTTTTATTTACTTCATTCTATTGAAATTTTTATTATAATTTTTAATATATTTAGGAATGCGACCTGATTATTTAAATTTCACTCAATAATAAATATTTCAAACTTTACAAAATATTATTTTTTTAAACTCATTTTATCTTTTTATAAAAAGTTTTAAAATATTTATAAAAATTATATTTATATAAATATAAAAACAAAAAAATGTTGCCGTAGAAAATTGTGTAGTAGATTTTAAAGCAAAATATTTGAGTTTGGTAAGATTAAAAAATTAGAAAGAAATCGAGTAAATTCGAGAGATATTTAGTAGAATTCAAGAGATTCAAAAAGAATTTTAAGCACCAAAAGGTTTTTTAGAAATCTAGATTTTTAAAGATTTCAAAAGGAAACTTTAGAAGCTTTAAAAGAATTTCGAAAGGTCACTTTCAGTAATTTTTTGTGTTAGAAATGATTCACTTTTTCAGTTTAAATAGGTCACTTTATTACTTTTCTCAAGTAAATTAGGCTGTGGCAGTTCTGAGAATAATAAATTAAAAATTTATAAATTAAAAATAATTTGTTTTCTTCCATTTATAAAAGATTCAATATTCAAAATGTTACAAGATTAGAACTTGAATCTTTAAATATTAATGGTCAGGGAAAATGAAAAATAATGCAGGAAAATGTCAGGGAATTTTGAAAATAAAGTTTTGCGGCCACCCTGAATAATCAAGTTTTCTAAATGTTGATAAAAATATCTAATAAATATCTATTTAAATATTCTAAACTATTTTTTCTCTTCAGACTATTAAGGCTCTGCAAACCTTGCAGAGAACGGAAACCCAATGGGGAGTTTTGGTAGATAATATAATAGATTTAGAAGACGTGGCTAAAAACCAGGCTAGTCACGATAAAAGGTTTAAACCCACGTATCCAGTATTGAGACCTTTCCCGATTCGCCTTATTTTCAATCCCACAGTTGGTGAGCTTTAAGATTGATTCGGATCAATTACCATTAAAGGAAAGATTTTTTGTAATTCTCTATTAATAATGTGTGATAAAACTTTATTTCAGAATGGTACTGGAAATGCTTTCTGAAAAGCTACGTCCAGAAAGCAGCTGCCGTCGCTGCGGCTTGTCTTTCGCTTGCGGTTGTTTGGTCAGAAGTAACATTTTTTAATAAGTCTCCTGTGCTTTCGTTATTCGCTCAGTTTGTTAACATAGCCAGAGCAAAATACGACTACTTCACTATAGAAGTATGCAACTCTTGAAGAATCTGAATTCCAAGCCTCACAGACCGGCCCCTATTTTCCCCTATAATTGGGATTTTTATTGACCGGAAAAAACCGGGAATTTAATTAAAAAACTGGGAATTTTTGATCGCAGAAAAATTCAAGTTTTTATTATTTTAATAATTCTGGTCAATTTAGAAAAGTGATTTATATTTTATCTACAGTCGCAGATTTTTCAGATTATCTCAGTTTACTCTAGTTAAATCATAATTTAATATTTACTTTTTATTATTCTCCATTATAAGAAAAACCTTTTGCAATTTTTTGCCCTGTGAGATTTTTTTCGCTTACTTAAGTTTGATAATCGAATTGATCATATTTCAAAAATACAGAAACAATCATTTTTTCAAAAAAATGGATTTGTCACGTTCTATTCGCTTATTCGTAATTTATCCTAACTTAGAACAGGGAATTTTAGACAATAGTTATCGTTTTTATTTTAGGACAGGCAGCTTTCGTAAATAAATATAATTTCACTTGGATCAGGAAATTTTTGACATGGAACGGCAATTTTTCAAGGGAATTATAATTCGAATTTAGAACAGAGGAATTAAAAAGAATCCATGTTTCAAGTCAGAATTTGTAACGATTTGAAAGTTGCCTTTTCCAAATCTTAATTCATCTTTCTTTAGTTAAAATTTCAACTATTGGATTAAAAGTTAAACTCTTTCGTCAAAATGATTTGTTTGGTCTCTGGTTGAAAATGTAACTACTTTGTTAAAAATAAATTTTTTCAACTAAAAATTTAACTATTCCAGTAGAAAATTTAACTATTTTGCTGAAAATCTGTTTTTTGTTTGTTTGTTAAGAATTAGATTTTTAACAGAAAATTTAACCATACTATTTTTGGTTGAAAGTGTATCTCTTTTCCATGAAAATTGTACTATTTGGTTGAAAATTGATATTTTTAATTTAAAAATTAAATTAGTTGTTTGAAAATTTTTGTAATTCGTGAAAAATTCGCCTTTTTGTAGAAAATTCATCTTTATGGTTGTAAATTAATCTTTTTGGTATAAAATCGGTTTGGTTCAAAACTAATTCCTTCAACAGAAAATTTGAATTTCCATTTTTGGTTGAATATTGATCTTTTCTTGTTCAAAATTCAATCATTTGAATGAAAATTTGTCTTTTTTATTTGAAAATTCAACTATTTCATTGAAAATCCACATATTTTGTTTAAAATCAATTTTTGTAATAAAAAATTATTTTTTTCTTTGCCAGTTAATCTTCTAATTTGAACATTCTTTTCGTTTAGAATTTCAAGTATTCCAGAAAAATATTTATAATTTTACTTGAAAATTCATCTTTTAGGTTGGAAATAAAACTACTTGGTTGAAAATTAAACTCATCTATTGAAAATTAATTTTGTTGTTGAAGATTCATCATCTTGATCAAAAATTCATTTGTTTTCTTGAAATATGAGCTATTTCATTGAAAAATTCTTTTTTCTTTTGATGAAAAGGAATTTTGTTGTCGAAAATTGAACTATTTTATTAAAAATTTGTTTCTTTTTTGGTGAAAATTATTTTGTTTTTTACAATGAAAATGTAACTATTATTCCAGTCGAGTATTCCATAATTTTAGATAAAAATTCATCTCTTTGGTTGAACATTCATTGCTTGACTAAAAATGTAATTATTCCATTTTTGGTTGAAAACTAATCTTTTTTAGTTAAGAATTCATCTTTTTTGGTAGAAATTAATCTTCTTCGTTGAAAATTCATCTTTGTGGTCAAAAATTCAATTATTCTAGTTAAAGATTAATCATTTGAGTTAAAAATTCATCTTTCTGGTTTAAAATTCAACTATTTCAGCTAAATATTTACAATTTTAGTTTAAAATTCATCACTTTCTTTGAAAATGTAACTATTTTTTTTAAAGTTAGTTTTTTTTGTTCAAATTTATTTTTTTTGTGGTGGAAAGTAATTTTTTTTCTTATGAAAATTTAACTTATTCCAATTAAATATTCCATAGTTTTAGTTGAAAATTCATCTATGTGGTTAAACATTAATTTTTTAAACTTAAAATATAATTATTTAAGTTTTGGTTAACAATTTGTCCTTTTTAGTAAAAATTAATTTTTTGTTTAAAATTCAACTACTCCAGTTGAAGATTCATTTTAGTTGAAAATTCATTACTTAGGTTCGTTCAAAAAATAATTTATTTGCAAGGATGTTTAGAATTAACTTTCTTAATTAAATGTGGATTTTTTTTTTAATTTTGGAAAGTTTTTATTTAATTGATCCTGAATTCTTGTAACCTCACCGCGGATTCCTGGGCATTTCAGCAAATTATTTTAAATTCGCTTGCATTTTTTCAAGCTCATTTCAAAGTTACTGAATTCAATTAAGTTTTTAAAAAAATAGTTTTAAATTGTTTTTAATTCATTTCTTTTAATTCGCCAAGAATTTTTATGAATTTCATCGAATTGTTCTCGTTTACCTCTAATTCCTCTGAATTCTCTCAGATTTTACTGGAACAGACTTTTAGGGTTAGAAATTAGAAATTAGAATTCTTTTAAATTCTTTGGAATGCTCTTGAATTTTCTCATTCCATTTAATTCTTCTGAATTTACTTATTCCTACTCAATTCAGTAAATTTTTTTTAGTAGTCGAACATTTTTATTTAATTGATTCTGAAGTCTTTCAACCTCACCTTGAATTCTTAGGCATTTCAACAAATTATTTAAAAAAATTTTAAGCTTAATTCGAAAGTCACTGAATTCAATGAAGGGTTTTTAATATATTTTTTAAATTCATTTCAATTCATTTGATTTCTTTTTAATTCACTTTGAATTTTTATGAATTTCATCGAATTCTTCTCGTTTCCCTTAAATACCTCTAAATTCACTCATATTGTACTGAAATAAATGGATTTTTCCTATTTTAAAACAATTTTTCAATTCATGTGAATTCTTCTGAATTGTTCTGTAGTCATTAGTAACTTTTTTGGTTAGATATTAGTAGGATTTCAAACATTTGAAGAGATTTAAAATCAGTTTTTGGAATTCACCCTGAACTCTTATTAATTTGCCCTAAAGTCTTTTAAATTCTTTGGAATGCTCTTGAATTTTTCTAATTCACTTGAATTCTTCTGAATTTGCTCAATTCCACTTGATTCAGTGCATTTTTTTTTAATTCTTAAAAGTTTTTATTTAATTGACCCTGAAGTCTTTTAACCTCACCTTGAATTCTTAGGCATTTCAAAAACATATTGTGAATTCTGTTGAATTTTTAAAATCTCAGTTCAAAGTTACGGAATTCATTAAAGTTATTAAAAATTTGTTTTAAATGTTTTCAATTCATTTGATTTTTTTAATTCACCTTGAATTTTTATGACTTTCATCGATTTCTTTACCTTAAATTCCTCTAAATTCATTCCAATTTCACGAAAATCAATGGAATTTTTTCCAATTCATTTGAATTCTTTTGAATTCCAATTCAATTATTTTGAAATCTTATGCATTTATCCTGAATGTTTTACCATTCTTGCGCGAAGAAAGTACACTTTGGTCCCTATATTTTATCCCACAGGGACTGTGAGGCCTGTGAATTGTATATTTATTTTTTTTTTAAATGTAAGCAATTAATTATCCTTTTTTTAATTATTGTAGGTTCTCTCTACTTTGATAATAGCCTACTTGTGTTACTGTGCTTACTCCACTGTGTTGAAAATCCGGGTGCTGAATCTGTATTACTTGGCTCCTCATCATCAAACCAACGAGTACAGTTTGATATTCAGTGGCATGATGTTCTGTCGACTGACGCCTCCGATGTGTCTTAATTTTTTGGGTCTCATTCACATGGACTCTCACATTATCAAAACGCACATTTTGGAAACCCATTACACGCAGGTATGTCATTCTCAGGCCTGACTCACAGACACTTTTAGCCACTTTTTTTTGCAAACAATTTTTCCGTCACAATGTTTAACTACTATTGAATTCAGAAATTGTCAGGGAATTTTTATATACCTGGAAAAACCTGGAAATGTCAGGGAATTTTTTTGAAAGCATGATTAGATTTTTTTAAATGTAATATAAAATTGAATAAGACTGATTCTTTATTTGGAAAAGTAGCTTTGTATTACTGTGTTTAATTATTCTGTTGAAATTTATTTTTTTCTTTAATTAATTGTTTTATCTGAACATTTATCTATTCTATTTTTTGCTGAAAATTGATCGTTTTTAGTTGAAAATTCAAGTATCTGATTGAAAATTCATGTATTTTTTGAAAATTTAACAGTTTTTTTTCCAATTTTATCACTGTCTTAACTGAAAATTTTTTCTTAGTTGAAAATTCAACTCATGAGCTATCTTATTGAAGATTCGATTTTGCTTTGGCAGAAAATTAACTTTTTTACAGAAAATGTAACTGTTCCAGTCGAAATTTCAAGTATTTTGTTACTTTTTTTGTTTTGAAATGTATTTATTTTTTTAAAGTGAAAATATAACTATTCCAGTTAATTAGCCCATCATTTAGGCTGAATATTCATCTCTTTGGTTGAAGATTAATTTTTTTCAGCTGAAAATTTAATTATTCTATTTTTGGTTAAAAATTAATCTTTTTTAGTTAAAGATACATCACTTTGGTTGAAAATTTGTTTGTTTTTTTTTCAAATGGAAAATACATTTTTTTTAGTGAAAATTTAACTATTCCAGTTTTTGTTGAAAACTGATCTTTTTAGTTCAAAATTACACTATTTGGTTGAAAATTAATTTTTTCATTAAAAAAATCAGCATTTGGTTGAGAATTCATTTATTTTGTTGAAAATTAATGTTTTTGGTTGAAAAATCGTCTTTTTCGGTAGAAATTATTATTCTTGGTTTAAAATTCATCTCTTTAGTTGAAAATTCATATTTTGAGTTGGAAATTCATCTTTTTAGTGTAAAAATCAGCTATCCAGTTGTAAAAATTTTAGTTAAAAATTACACTTTTTTGTTGAAAATTTGTCTTTATTTGGTTGAAAATACATTTTTTCAACTGAAAATATAACTGTTCTATTTGTGGGTGACAATTGATCTTTTTCGTTCAAGATTCAACTATTTGTTTGAAAATTCAAGTATTCCAGTTAAATGTTCGTCATTTTAGTTAAAAATTCACCTTCTTGGTTGAAAATAAAAGTAATAGGTTGAAATTTAAACTATTTTGTTTAAAGTTGATCTTTTTGGTTTAAAATTCATCTGTTACATTTGAAGATTCATCATTTCAGTTGAAAATTCATCACTTTGGTTGAAATTTTTTTTTTGTGTGGAAAATTAATTTTTTTAACACAAAATTTAACTATTTCATTTTTGGTTGAAAATTGATCTTTTTTCAGTTCAAAATTACATTATTTGGTTGAACATTAATTTTTTTCAAATGAAAATTTAATTATTCTATTTTTGGTTAAAAATTGATCTTTCTTAGTTAAAGATACATCACTTTGGTTGAATTTTTTTTTTATGGAAAATACATTTTTTTCAGTGAAAATTTAACTATTCCATTTTTGGTTTAAAACTGATCTTTTCTTAGTTCGAAATTACACTATTTGGTTGAAAACTGATTTTTTTAGTTGAAAATTCAATTATATGGTAGAGAATTCATGTATTTTGATGAAAACTCATCTTGATAGAAAATTCATCTTTTTGGTTGAAAATTCAAATAATTGGTTGAAAATTTATCCATCTTGTTGAAAATGCAATACTTTTACTTGTCGTCTTAGGAATTTGAAGCAGTTTAAATTGAATTTAATATAGTACCAACATTAATGTTACTAAATATGCACTGAATTTCGAGTATGAGAAAATAAAATAAAATTTTGTCTGAATTATTATTCACATTGATGGGCTTCGGAGACAAATTCAAGAAGTGATTAATTATGTTTTCAGTATTATTTAGTTATTTAATTAATTAGTGGTGCTAATATATTTAAGAATATCTTGTAATATATTTTTCAAAGCTTTCTGAATTAAATATACTAATTGAATCCCTAGAAACTGTAAAAAAACACTTTATTTATGATAAACTGGCATTTTTTGGAAATCTTCCTGAGAATTCTGAATTCCCTTGAATTTTTCTAACTTCACTCCAAATTTCATTAATTTAGTTCATTTGTTTAATATTTTCGAATTGTTTTCAACTCACTTGAATTTTTTTATTTCTCCTTCAATATTTATGAATTCAAACGAATTATTTTAATTTCCCTTAAATTTCTCTAAATTCATTACAATTTTATTTAATTCATTTTTTTTAATCCACTTAAGTTTAGTTGAATTCATCCTGCATTCTGTTCACTCGCAGTTTACTCACTACTATGGATTTTTAAAGTTTTTGTTCAATTCTTTCGAATTCTCATGAATTTCATCAAAGTCTCTTGAATTCCCTTGAATTCTTCTAGATTCACTCCAATTTTACTGAAATTAACATTATTAATACATATTAGCGACTTTACTCAATTTTAGTCCATTTTAGTAAATTATAGTCAATTTTAGAGTTAGAAAACAAATTTGTGATTTGTTTTTTAGGTGATGGGCCACATGGATGTTATTTCCATTATTTCGGATGGATTTAATATCTACTTTCCGATGGCGATCCTCGCGTTTTGCTTGGCTACTTACTTCAGTCTAGGAAGCAGGCTTCTCTCGATGCTCGGTTTTCAGCAATTTCTGGGTGACGACGAACTCACTTCGGATCTCGTTGAAGAAGGAAGAGAATTAATTAAAAGAGGTAAGACATAATTTCAAAAAGTTTCTGAATATTATTAAATTAGGTCATTTTAGAGCTTTTCGAATTTGGAAATTTTTTAATTGGGAACTATCCTACCCTTTTTTATAATTAGGGTGTCTAGCGACCTTGAAAACCTGGAATTCTCCTTGAATCTTTTTTCACCTTGAAAACCTGGAAATGTCCTTGAATTTTTCATTTCAATCTTTTAGTATTTCTTATAATCTTTTAACATTTTAATACTTAAAATGTAGCAGAGAATGTTCAAATATACATTTTTTGTGATATTCAATTTACAAACTATGAAAATTATTAGTTGAAAATGTCGATGTTAATTCAGTTTCAGGATTATACTTTTCGAGGGGGTGACCACTCCACTTCTGATTGTACGCCAGGTTTCTCGAATTCAAAAAAATTTCAAATAAATTAAAAGATTTCAAAATTTTCAAAAAGTTTTAAAAAATTTCACAAACATTTCAAGGATTTTAAGGGTTACACAAGAATTCAAAAGATTTCATAATGGCGTGCACATCAGATTTCAAAAGAATTTAATCCATTTCAAAAGACTTCCAGATATTTTAAAATATTTCAAAAGTTTCACAAATATCTCAAATGTTTAAAAAATTTCAAAAGGTTTCAAAAAATTTCACAAAGATTCAAAAGATTTCACAAAAGCGTGTACATCAGATTCCAAATGATTTGAAAAGCTTTCTAACGGTTTCAAAAGATTTCAGAAATATTACGAGTATTTCAACAGATTTACAAAGATTTCAAAAGGCTTCAAAACATTCAAGAGAGATTTAAAGGATTTCAAAATGTTTTAAAAGATTTTAGAAGATGTAAAAAAGTTTTAAGATTTCACAACGATTTCAAAGATTTCACAAAGATTTGAAATATTGCAAAAAATTTCACAAAGATTTGAAGCATTTTACAAATGTGTTTTAGATTAGATTTCAAAGATTCCAAAGAATTCAAACGATTCTAAAAGTTTTATAAAATATGTTCGTCGATTTTAAAAGACTTCCAAATATTTTAGAATATTGACATTATTTGAAAAGGCTTCAAAATACTTGAAATTTCAAAAGATTCAAAAAGTTTCAAAAGATATCAGAAAATTTTGAAAGATTTCAAAGTTCTCACAAATATTTCAAGGATTTCACAAAACTGCTGTACATCAGATTTCAAAGATTCTAAAGATTTCAAAAAATTTCAAAAGTTTTAATATATTTTTGAAGATTTCAAAAGATTTGAAATTATTTGAAATTACTTGAAAAGGCTTCAAAAGACTTGAGAAAGATTTCAAAAGGTTTCAAAAGATTTTAGATCATTTTAAAAGATTTCACAAAGATTTCAAAGATCTCACAATTATTTCTAGGATTTCGCGAAAGTGTGTACATCAGATTTCAAAGATTTTAAACATTTCAAACAATTTGAAAATATTTGAAATTATTTGAAAAGGCTTTAAAAGATTTAAAAAAGATGTCAGAAGGTTTCAAAAGATTTTAGAAAGCTTTAAAACGGTTTTAAAAGATTTTAGAAAATTAAAAGTATTTCACAAAGATTTCAAGGATTTCACAAAGATTAAAAATATTATAAAAAATTTCACAAAGATTTTAAGGATTTTAAGGATTTCACGAAAGTCTTGTACATCAGATTTCAAAGATTGTAAAGTTTTGAAATGATTTGCAAAGGCTTCTAAAGATTTAAGAAAGATTTCAAAGATTTCAAAAGATTTTAGAATATTTCAAAAGGTTTTAAAAGATTTCAGGGATTTTAAATTCTTCACAATGATTGCAAAGATTTCAAAATTAATTTCCTGAAATTTGTTAGTGACTTGCAAATTTTATTTTAAGTTTCGACATCATCAGTTTGGGTTAAGTGATTGTTTAACAAATATTATCGAATTCTAAAATAATCTTCAAAGTAGCATTTTAGTATTTGGCCTCAATTTTTTCTACTGAAGATTCCCTGTGAATTCTCAAAAAATGTCAGAGATTTTTTTTCCAGAAAGCAGTATTTTCCGAAAAAACGTAGGTATTCGGGATTATCTTTTTGACGTGGAAATTCTTGCATTTTCAATCGATCCCAAAAAATTAAAAAATTTGGATAAATTACAAAATGGCGGCTGTTTTTCTAAATTTCTTGAAAGTGAATTCTCCCAAAACATCTACTTTTGACTTTTTTTTAATAATCAGATGATAATATGAACTATGCATCGCCTAAGTTTCGTTTTCGATAAACCGCCGCTTCATATTAAAAAAAAACTTTGTTTGAAAAAGAAATATTTCCATTTTTTGTCGGAAACAGCGAAAGGTGTAAAAAAATCTCATATAAAAGTTTGCACTTCTAGAAAAGTTCTACGAAAAATCCCTGATGGTTTTTTGTGATCGCTTGCATCGTTGACGAGAAAAAATTAAAACTTATATTAAAAAAACTTTCCCAGCCTCAAAAATGGTTTAGCCCGCATTTCAAAATATTGAAACGAATAAAAAAGGTGGGTATTTCATAAAAATCTTCTTTTCATGTTTTAAAAATTCGATAAAAAAAATAAATATGATTTTCTGGAAAGACCGACCTTTTTTATTTTTCCCCATATTTTTTAAAAGTTTATGCTTCTAGAAGGAAGACTTTTTTTCAGTTTTAAGGACACTTGACCATTTTTGAGGACGGGAAAATTTTTTATTTTTCCTCCTGAACGATGTGAGTTATGACATAAGAGCAAGAGGTATTTTTTGTAGAACTTTTCTGAATATGTAAACTTTTTCCTGAAATATTTAGTACATATTACCATCTATCTCTCAACAAACAAAAAATGTTCAAAAGTGGGGTTTTTGAGAAAATCCGCTTTCAGTAATTTGAAAAAAAACGGCCGACATTTTGTCATGTTTATAAATTTTGTAATTTTTTTCTAATCAATTGAAAAAAAGCAAGAATTCCCGTGTGAAAAAACAATAAAATCCTGAATGCCTACGCTCGTTCAAAAAGTACTGCATTTTGAAGAAAAATCTGTCTACCCTACCTGGAAAACCTGGAATTTCCAGGGGATTTTTTTAAAATCAGGGAATATTTTTCGAGAGGGTGCCTATTTTTGTTTTAAATTTTACTATAAAATTGCAGAGAAATTATCTGAAGATTCATACATTTTGTTGAAAATCTGTTCTTTTTGGAAGAAATGGAATATTCTTGGTTGAAAAATCATCTTTTTGCTTGAAAATTCAACATTTTGTTGGACTTTTTTTCCCCTTGACTGAAAACTCTTTTTTATTTGAAAATTCAACTTATGTTGAAAATTCGTCTTTTTTTGGTTGAGCTCAACTGTTTTTGATAAAAAAATTAATTTGTTTTGGATGGAATATCAACTGCTATATTTTTCGTCCAGTATTCATGTTTTTCGGAATGCAAATTTAATTACTTGGTTGAAAGTTAAACTCTTTTTTTTTGTTGTAATTTGTTCGTTTCTTAGTTCAAATTTATTTTTTGTTTCATCTGAAAATTTAATTATTTTAGTTGAATATTCCATAATTTTAATGAAACAGTCATCTCTGCTGGTGAACAATAATTTTTTTAACTAAAAATTTAACTATTCAATTTCTCATTGAAATTTTTTAAAATTGAAAATTCGTCTTTTCGGTCAAAGTTAATCTTATTGGTTGGAAATAAATCTGTTTAGTTGAAAATTCAATTATTCTAAAGATATGTCAATTTAGTTAAAAATTCATCTTCTTTTTTGTTTAAAATTCTACTATTCCAGATGAAAATTCATCACTTTGTTTGAAAATGTAACTATTTTTTTGAATATTATTTTTTTTTTTGAAAATGATTTTGTTTTCTGAAAATATCACTATTCCAATTAAATATTCTATGATTTTTGTTAAGAAATCCTCTCTTTGGTTCAATTTAACTATTCAATTTTTTGTTGAAAATTTTTTGAAATTGAAAATTTGTATTTTTTAGTAGAAATTAATCTTCTTGGTTGAAAATGAAACTTTTCGGTTGGAAATTCAATTATTCTAAAGATTCATCATTTTAGTTACAAATTCAATTTTTTGGGTGAAAATTCAACTATTCCAGTTTAAAATTTATCACTTTTTTTGAAAATGTAACTATTTTGTTCAAAATTAGTTTTTTTTGTTGAAATTTTTTTTCAACAGAAAAAATAACGATTCCAGGTGAATATTCACCATTTTAGTTGAAAATTCGTTAGTTTGTTTGAAAATTAATTATTTTAACTGAAAATTTAATTACTCCATTTTTGGTTGAAACTGATCTTTTTTAGTTAAAAATTCAACTATTTTGTTGAAAATTCGTCTCTTTTAGTAGAAAACTCTTTTAATTCAATGAAGAATCTTTTTATTCGGAAAATTAATCTTTTTGTTTAAAAATTCATCTTTTTGGTTGAAAATTAAAGTATTATAGTTAAATATTCATCATTCTATTTGAAACCCCATCTATTTGGTTGAAAGTAAAATTACCTGGTTGACAGTTCATGTATTTTGTTGTAAAAAAACGTCTTTTAGTCAGAAAATTAATATTTTTGGTTGATAATTCAAATGTTTGGTTAAAAAGTCATCAATCTTGTTGAAAATTAAATATTTTTCCTGGAAATTTTAGGAATTTGAAGCGGTTTAAATTGCGTTTAATATAGTACCCACATTAATGTTATCTAAACATGCACTGAATTTTAAGTATGATAAAATAAAATTTTGTTTGATTAGTTTTTTTTTCGAAACCCCCACATAAAAACTTCCGGATAGGTGTAAAAAGTTTTTTCGGAAATTTTATAGTTTAAAATTTTCTTTAAAAAAACAATAATTTAACTCAAATCATCACATTATCCAGTTTAACATTGTTTGAAAATTTGTCTTTTATTGTTCTACTTTTAGTAACAAATAACTTCTAAATCATTAAACTTGATAATGTGATGATTCGAGTTGGATTATTGTTTTTTTTTAGAGAAAATTTTAAACTATAAAATTTCCGAAAAAAATATTACGGTAATTAGTGATAAATTTCAAATGTTTGCAAAAAATTAAGAAAAAAAAACGATAAATTTATTATGTGTTTAACTTTAACCTTAAATAACTTTTGAAGGAGTAAATTTATGGAAAAATCATGAGAGACCTTTTTGTAGAACGTCGAATTCCCTATGAGATTATGTTATGGTCGTAGCAATTCATTGAGCCATTCAAGAGTTACAAAACTCCAAATTAAAAAAAAAATTCGCATGCTATTTAAATGGGAAATAGAAATTTACGATGAGCGACCTCTAAATATTAATATTAAGAGCTCTGCTTTTCAAAAGCGTCTATTTACACCTTTCCAGAAGTTTTTATATGGGGTTTTCGAAAAAAACATAGTAGATTTTTTTGAACCATTCTAGTGGACACCCTGCAAAAATGCAACAGTGCAGAAATTGTTGGCAAACAAAAAAGGCAATGGCTCTTCAACTTCTTTTTACATGTAAACCAAAAAATATCTTTTCTCCAATAAAAGATAGCTTTTCAACAAAATACTTGAAATTTCAACAAAAGAATTAAATTTTTAACATAATAGTTTAATTTTCAACCTAAAAATATCAATTCCCAGCAAAAAGTGTCATAGTTTATATCTCAATCAAAAAAGCATGAAATTTATACAAAAAAAAAGTTTTTTAAAACCAAAAAGACGAATTTTCAACAAATAAAGATTTTTCACTAAAGAAAGTAAATTTTACCTAAATTGTTGAACCTTCAAGTCAAACGACAAATTTTTTCTACATAAATTGAATTTACAAACAAAAAATATTACTTCAGCAAAAAATTATTTTTCCACGAAACTGATGCATTTTTACCCAACAAAAATGAAGTTTGAAATCAAGAAAATTATTTTTTTTTACCAAAAAGGGGAATTTTCAACTAAAAAAGATCAAACTTAAAAAATGTAAAAGTTACATTTTCAGTTAAAAAATTCATTTTGAACCAAAGACAAGCCTTCAGTCAAAAAAATATATTTTTAACAGTGTAGTTTAACTTTTAACCAAGTAGTTGAATTTTCAATTTAAAAATATTGATTTTCAATAAAATAGTTGAAGTTTCAACCAAAGAGATGAATTTTCAACTAAAAATATAACTTATCAAAAAAAAAAAATGATTTCTTAACAAAGTGATTCGACAAAATCTTTCAAATGAAATAGTTCAATACTCAAGCAAAGAAGAATAATTATTAACCAAAAAGTTGCATTTTCATAAAAAAATGAATTTCTACCAAGGCGGATGAATTTATAAATTAAAAAAATAAAATGTAACAAAATAGTAGAATTTTCTGCTAAAAAAGATTTTAGTTGACTTTTCACGATCAAAATATGAAATTTTTAACAAAAAATAAATTTCTAAGAAATAAATTGAATTTTTAATCCAAGAAGACGAATTTTTACCCAAAAATGATGATTTTTTAACAAAATTGTTGAATTCTCTACCCAGTAGTTGTATTTTTATCCAAAAAAGCTGAAATTTCTCTTAAAATGAAGAATTTTTATTTGAAAAAAAAAACAAAATTTATAATAATAGTTGCATTTTCATTCAGAAAAGATTCCAGTTGACTTTTCAAGATGAAAATATGAAATTTTTAACAAGAAATAAGTTTCTACGAACAAAATTGAATTTTTCATCCAAAAAGACGAATTTTTTCAACCAAAAGGAATTAATTTTTAACGAAGTGGATGAATTCTTTACCAAATAGTTGAATTTTTATCCAAGAAAAATGAAATTTCTCTTAAAACAGATGAATTTTTAATAAAAAAAATAAATAAAAAAAAGTTGAATTTTCATCCAGAAAAGATTTCAGTTCTCTCTTCAACACCAAAATATTAAATTTAACTAAAAAATAAATTTTCTTTAAAATAGTTAAATTTTCAATAAAACAGCAGAATTTTCAACCAAAAAGTATGACTTTTCAATAAAATTGTTGAATTTTAAACCAAGCAATTGCATTTTTATCCAAGAAAGATATAATTTCTGCTAAAGCAGGTGAATTTTGAAATGAGAAAGACAAATTTTCAAAAAAGAGTTGAATTTCCAACCGAACAGTTGCATTTTTATTCAAGAAAGATGAAATGTTTATTTTAAAACAGATGAAATAAAAAAAAACTTTAAAAAAATAGTTAAATTTTCATCCAAAGAAGATTCCAGTTCACTTTCCAACACCAAAATCAGAATTGCAAACTATAAGTTAATTTTCTGCTAAATAGTCGAATTTTAACAAAAAAGTATGACTTTTTAACAAGATTGTTAAATTTTCAAACAAACAGTTGCATTTTTGTCCAAGAAAATGAAAATTTTACTAAAACACATGAATTTTTAATTTAAAAAAAAATCAAAAAAGATTTCAGTTCTCTCTTCAACACCAAAATATTAAATTTAACTAAAAAATAAATTTTCTTTAAAATAGTTAAATTTTCAATAAAACAGCAGAATTTTCCACCAAAAAGTATGACTTTTCAACAAAATTGTTGAATTTTAAACCAAATAGTTGCATTTTTATCCAAGAAAGATATAATTTCTGCTAAAGCAGGTGAATTTTGAAATGTGAAAGACAAATTTTCAAAAAAGATTTGAATATTCCACCGAACAGTTGCATTTTTATTCAAGAAAAATGAAAATTCTACTAAAACAAGTGAGTTTTTAAATCAAAAAGACAAATTTAAAAAAAAAAGAGTTGAATTTTCATCCAAAAGGATTTGAATAGACTTTTCTACAGAAAAATACAAATTTTAAACCAAAAGTAAATATTCTAGGAAATAGTGGAATTTTCAACAAAACAGTTGCATTTTGTTCCTAGAAAGTTGCAATATTTCTACTAAAAAAGATAAACTTTTAAATTAAAAAAACAAATTTTCAGAAAAAAATATTTCAGTTGACTTATCAGCAACAAAATATGAATTTTAAACAAAAGGTTAATATTATACGAAAAGGGTTGAATTTTCAACCCAAAAAGACAAATTTTTAATAGAAAACACTTGAATTTGCAAAAAAGAAAATTATGTTTTTTCAAAAAAATTGTGAAATATTCAACCAAATAATAAAATTTATAACTACAAAGATAATCTTCAGGAGAAAGTTTTGGCGAATTTGCAAAAATTACTTACATGAGTACGTACCTACCGGAACAAATCGTAAAAAAATGTCTCGAGCCCCCCCCCCCCCTGAGATGTTTTTAGAGAAATTTCATTTTTCTTTGATAAAAATTCAACTATTTGGTAGAGAATTCAACAATTTTGTTAAAAAGTCATCATTTTTGGGTAAAAATTCGTCTTTTTGGATTGAAAATTCAATTTGTTTCGTAGAAACTTATTTCTTGGTTAAAAATTCACATTTTGATCGTGAAAAGTCAACTAAAATCTTTTTTAAAAGAAAATTCGACTATTTTTTTTTTAATTTATCTTTTTGATTTATAAATTGAGATGTTACGTAATTTAAGTACGGTCCCTGAGATAATGTTGATTGAGTGTTTCTCTATTTCAGAGAGGCGGAAACGTCAAAGGGTGGAGGAGTCGATGAGTCGAAGGCGCGAGTTTCAAGAAAGGTTCAACAGTTCTGGAACTGCCTCCCGATATCGAACAACGAGGCAAAGTGCGGATACAGGTGTGTCTACAATTTCTGAAATAGGCATGGCTAATCTCGCTAATCTCAACAATTCCGAAAGTAATCAAGTAAACGTTCCTTAGTACGATCCTTGAAAAGAGACGACTCAACGGAATCTGCTCGAGCTGGTCTCTTGGGTGATTTTGAACCCTCGGAGTACTACGTCGGCACCACCTTTGGCAGCGAAGGTTACGGTGCGAATAGTCGTGTCGATCGCGATTATCAATCAGGTGAAGTTCCTGATTTAACCATTGAGGGTACGAGATCGTACTCGACAAACAGCACTCGGGTAGGCAATCCGCCTAGGGGAATATTCGACGACATATAGATATTTTATTAGTTATTTCCATTAAGTAGGCAATGGTATTATAGTCTAGATTTATTCTCTTCTGTATATACTTTCACAGTTTCCTTTTTCAAGTTCCTTAATTTTAAGTAAAGTCGAAATAAGGAGATATCTTTCTTTTCTTTTTGGAAGCGCAACAGGAAGAAATTTGCGTTTAGTTATTTCGAAATCGAAAATTAAACAACAATGATATTATTGCCTTTCTAGGGTGGCCGCAGGTCAGGGAAAACCTGGAAATCAGGCAAAACCCGGGATTTGAAAAAAATTTGCTAAAGTCAGGGAACCCTTAGGAAAAAGTGTTTTCTATAATTTTTTTCGCAATTATAGGTAAAAAATTATATAGGAAAGTAATTATGGTAAAATGATTATAGAAATTAATAGTATTAATATATTGACATAATTATTGCAAAAAGTATAAGTTACTCATAGCTTTTAAGTTTTATTATACCCACAATATTTAACGAAGCTTCTTTTAAATATTTCAATTTTGATGTCTTTTCGCATGAGTTGTTTAAAATCAATTATTAATTTATTCTTTTTTATACTTTTGGCACTAATTATTCCGATAATTTCTCCTATAATTATTCCCATATTAGAGACAAAATTCTGGGAAAATCATTATAGGCCTATTTAATGACTTTTTTCTCATATCACTTTTTGGTCACTTTTTTTCAATAAATTAATCCATGGGTTAATCACTATTGAATTCAGGCCTATGCCTATTTCTCAATTTTCTTGAATTATTTTGAAATATTTCACGGCATTTTAAAAGATTCTAAGACATTTTTATTATATTTTAGTCATTTGAAGGAATTTGAAAGGATTTTAAAGATTGAGTGTATTTTTTAAATACCAAGGAATTTTCATGAGCTTTAAAAAATTTCGAGCGCTTTCAAAGGATCTGGAATATTTTAGTTTATTTTAAAATATTCCAAGGAATTTTTGAGAGCTTTAGAAAGTTTCAAATGATTTCGAAATATTTCAAAGAATTTGAAGTATTTTAGGGTATTTTGCTATATTCCAAGAAATTTTTATTATATTTTTATAATTTGAAGGGATTTCCAAAGATTTGGAAGATTTTAGTGTATTTTTTAAAATTCCAATTATTGTCTAAAATCACTTTTTGGTCACTTTCTTTCAATAAAGTAATCCATGGGTTAATCACTATTGAATTCAGGCCTATAACTATTTCTTAATGTTCTTGAATTATTTTGAAATATTTTATGGTATTTTAACATATTCCAATAAATTGTTATTATATTTCAATCATTTGAAGGGATTCCAGAGGATTTTCAAGATTTCAGGGTATTTTTTTTATTCCAAGGAATTTTCAAGAGCTTTAAAAAGCTTAGCGGGCTTTCAAAAACTTTCAAATGTTATTTATTTCAATGTTATTTTTAAAATTCCAATGAATTTTTGAGAGCTTCAGAAAGTTTCAAAGGTTTTCGAAATATTTTAAAGAAGTAGTTTTTAAAATTCCAATAATTGTCTAAAACTTTAAAACGTTTTAAGGGCTTTCAAAAGATTTCAAAAAGTTTGAAATATTTTAGGATATTTGAAAAGATTCCAAGGAATTCAGCGGATTTTAGGGTATTTTTTCAAATTCCATGGAATTTTCAAATGTTTAAAAAATTTTAAGAGATTTCAAAATATTTCAAAGAATTTAAAATATTTTAAAGTATTATAAAAGATTCCAAGATATTTTTATTATATTTCAGTAATTTGAAGAGATTTTAAAGGATTTTGAAGATTTTAGGTATTTCTTAAAATTCCAAGAAAGTTTCAAGAGTTTGAACAGGTTTTAAGGAATTTCAACAGATTTTTAAAGATCTAAAATATTTTAGGATATTTTAAAAGATTCCAAGATATTTTTATTATATTTCAATAATTTGAAGGGATTTGTAAGGATTTTGAAGATTCTAGGGTATTTTTATTTAAATTCCAAGGAATTTTCTAAAACTTTAAAACGATTCAAAGCCTTTCTAAAGTTTTCAAAGGGGTTTAAATATTTTATGATATTTAAAAAAATTCCAAGGGATTTTTTATAGATTTCAATAATTTTAAGGGATTTGAAAAGATTTTTAATATTTTTGTGTATTTTCTAAAATTCCAAGGAACTTTTAAAAGCCTTGAAAAATATCAAGGTTTTTCAAAAGCTTTGAATGGATTTTAAATAGCTTTGAAAGGATTTTAAATATTCTATAGCATTTTTAAAAATACTAAGGAATTTTCAAATGTTTTAAAAAGTTTCAAGGGATTTCAAAGACTTTGAAATACTTTACGGAATTTGAATATATTCCAAGAAATTTTTATTATATTTCAATAATTTTAAGGGGTTTTAAAAATTTTAGGGTATTTGTTAAAATTCCGAGAAATTTTCAAGAAGTTTATAAAAAGTGTCAAGGGCTTTCAAAGGATTTGAAATATTTTAGGGCATTTTAAGTTATTGCAAGGAATTTTTAATAGATTTGAATAAATTAAAGGGATTCCAAGGAATTTTAGGGTATTTTATACATTCCAAGGAATTTTAAATATATTATTATAATTTTAAAGTATTCCAAAGGATTTTTAAGAGCTTAAAAACGTTTCAAAGGATTTCAAATGATTTGGAAGGATTTTTAATATTTTGGGGTATTTTAAAAGATTCTACGGCTTTAAAAAAAAGTTCATGGGGTTTTCAAGAATTTTTTATCATTTTGGTTGATATGAAACGATTTTACAGGACTTTTAAGGTTCTAAGATATTTTAAAAGATTCTAAGGGATTAATTCTTCTTGAAGTCTTTTAAGCTCACCTTGAATTCTTGGGCATTTTATCAAATCCTTTTGAATTCCCTTAAATGTTCCCCAAAGTCATTGCAAACTATTTGAGTTCAATGAATTTTTTCATAATTATTAATTGCATCGAATTGTTTTTATTTCTATCAAATTCTTCTAAATTCACTCCAATTTTACTGATATGAATGGAAGTTTTTGGATTAAAAAAAAAATTCCCCATTCATTTGAATTCTTTTAAATTTAACTTGAATTGTTTTGAAGTCTTGTTCTTTTGAACTTAAAAAAATTCCAACAAATATTAATCAGATTATTTTTTACTTTTTTCACGTATACTTGTCTGCGGGGGGTCCCGAAAGTAACAAATTAAAATTAATAAATCTGAATTAAAATTTTAAGATTCTTTTTTAAAAATGTTATAAGATCATAATTTTGGTCTTTAAATATTAATGGCCAGGGAAAATGAAAAATTAGTTAGGAAAAATCCAGGAATTTCGAAAATGAAGTTTTTCGGCCACCCTGCTTTCGTTTATTTTGTTGATAGTTCTGACTTATATATTGAAAAGATTCTCAGAATAAAATAGAATCTTTGTTTTCGAAATTAATTTACAACGGAGAAATACAATAGAGGACGTTCCTGAGATAATTTCCTACTTATTGTCTGTACTTTCAAGACAAATCAATTTTTAAAAACATAAAAAACTGGAATGTCGATAATTATTATTAGGAAGCAGTAATTGCCATTATTTAATACAATTAGATAGGGGTAATAAATCAAGTTAGACACGTGTCAGCGAGTGAGATTTCACATCGTTGGTTGATCTCTCGTTTTAATCGTAAATAAATATTTGATGGCCATGATATATTCAGATTTTGATAAGGCCTTTTAGCCCATGATCTATATATAATCTAGCTTGGAGTACTTTAATAAATCGGTAACGAGTGTAAGAACTGGTGTTTGCTTTCGAAAGATAATGTCATTATTATTAGAACATCAGCTTTAATTTTTACAATATTATTGTTTTCTTCTAAAAAGTTTATTTAGAATATAATTCGATAATCTAGTAATTTATTTTGTACTTCATATATTTTAAAATCTGTTGCCAGTAAACAGAATGAAATTTAATTTCAATTTTAATTTAATGTAAGATAAATTCAGTTTTTTAAATATTGTTATCTTGCGCTTTACGGGTATTCATTTGAAGAATGTTGTAAGTAATTTTAATTGAGCACGAGATTTCACAGAATAAAATAGGTTCTGTATCCGTAAGTTGAGTTTTGAAGTTGTCGTCAATTTTGTATAGGTATATCATCTTTTCGTAGCCGCAAATGTGTCAATAAAACAACTAATTTACAAACATATTTCTCTATTATTTAAATTTCTCGCATTTTAAACACTGTTGACCATCGAACCATATTTCGAACTATATTTTGCAAGTTTCCTATTCCATACTATCAGCGCTTTTCGAATATCATTAAAAATTATACAAAAATATACTTAATTTGATTACAATTTTAGTTTTTTAGTATTTGGGTTAAAAATATCGTTATTGAGTTTTTTCCATTAAGCATATTAAACATCATTTATTATTATTATTATTATTATTCGATTCCAGTAATTTCGTAAGGTAAGTCAATAAAAAAAATATAAGTGCAATCCTAATTGACTATCTATTTAAAAAATGTATTTTAAAAAAATTGAATTTTTTATGAAATTGTCTAATTTTCAATTTCCACAAAGTTGTTGAATTTTCAAGCCAAAAAAGCGAATTTTCTGCAAAACAGTAAAATTTTTAACAAATGAAAGAAAATTTTTTTATTTCAATTAAAAGACAGTCTAATTTAAACAAATATATATTTTTAGTAGGTACATTTTGCAAGAAAAAAAAATTCAACCAATTTCTTGAATTTTCAAACCTAAAAGACGAATTTTCAATGAAGCAGTTGAATTTTCAAACAAAAAGTTAATTTTCAACCAAATATTTAAATTTTCAACCAAATGGTTGACTTTTCTACGATGAATTTTCGACGACAAATTTAATAGTTGATATTTCAACCAAAAATATTTTCATTTTAAATAAAAAAAGGTGAATTAAAAAAAAAATCTTAACAAAACGGGTAGGTTTTCCAAGAAAGACTTTTCAGTTAAGATGAAAAAAAACTTCAACCAAATTGTTTAATTTTCAAGTCAAAAAGAAGAATTTTCTACAAAACGGTTACATTTTTAACCAAAAAGTTCATCTTCAACCAAATAGTTCAATACTCAGTCAAGAAAGAAAATTTTTTAAAACAATTCTTTGAAATGTCAACCCGAAATTATGAATTTTCAACAAAAAAGTTTATTTCCAACCAAAAATGATACATTTTCAACAAAATAGTTGAATTTGAAGTCAAGAGAGAAAACAATTTTAAACCAATATTATTTGCATTTTCAACCCAAATATTTGAATTTTCTACTAAATTATCGAATTTTACGCCAAAACAACGAGTTTTCTTCAGAACAATTTAATTTTCAACCCATAAATGTATAATTAAAAAAATTTTTAAGTAATTAAATTTTAATTCAAAGAGAAAACAAATTTAAATAAATTCTTTGAATTTTCAAGCCAAAAAGACCAATTTTCTACAAAATAGTTCAATTTTCAACCCGAAATTAGGAATTTTCAACAAAAAAGGTTACTTTCAAATGTTTTTAAAATTATGTATTATCAATTATTATTAACAAAAAAAGAATTTTCAACAAAATAGTTCAATTTTCAAACAAAA
>CAKNXH010063509.1:95952-115558 GCA_932178445.1 Andricus quercusramuli | reverse complement strand
AAAAAAGAAGTTGAAATCGAAATTATATTAACTTTGTAAATAATTTCTCCAGATTGTTTACTAGCTACTTCCTGATTTGTCCAGGTATAACTTTTCATAAAAAATGCATATTTTTCCCTTCAAATTTCAAAAGTTTGGTAAAAAATTCAACTATTTGGTTAAAAATTAATTTTTATGTTGAAATTTCGTCTTTTTGGTTTAAAAAGTTATCTCTTTAAGTATGAATTTCATATTTTTTAGTTAAAAATGGAACTATTTGGTAGAAAATTAATCTGTTGTGGTTAAGGATTCAACCATTTTGTTTCAAATTCATCTATTTCGCTGAAAATGAACTTTTTTGTTGTTAAAAATTCAACTTTTTAGCAGAAGATTCGTCTTTCTGATTGGAGTTTCAATATGTAGTTTGTTAGAAAATTCCACTATTTGGGTGAAAGTTCAACTATCAGGTTAAAAATGATTTATTGTTGAAAATTCAACTGTTTTGTAGAAAATTCTTTTCTAGATTAAAAATTCATCAATTTGGTATAAAATTAAACTATTTGGTTGCAAATTAGCTTTTTGGTTGAAAAATATTTTTTTTTTTAAATTCATATTTTTCGGTTGAAAATTAAAATTTTTTGTAGAAAATTTATGCTTTTGGCTTGAAAATGTATTAGATTAGTCGATTTTTTTTCTTGACTGAAAAATTTTTCTTTGCTGTTAATTCGTCTTTTTGGTTTAAAAATTAATCCTTTTTCGTAGAAATTTGATTATTTTGGTTAAAAATGCCACTTCTTGATAGAAAATTAATCTTTTTTGTTAAAAATTAACTTTTTTGTTGAAAATTAACTTTTTTTAATCATATTTTTTGGTTAAAAATGTAACTGTTTTGTTTAATTCAACTGTTTTTGATTTAAATTTTAAATCTGCTTTGATCGAAATATCAGCTATTACATTTTTTGTTGAGAATTCATGTTTTTTGGTTGAAAATCAATTACTTGGTTCTATCTGGAACTACTTTTTTTAAATTAATTTTTGTTAATGAAAATTCATCTTTTTGGTTGAAAATTGAACTATTTTGCTGAAAATTAGTTTCATTATTTTTGGGTTGAATTCACCTGCTTTTTATTCAAAATTTCAATATTTCTTTTGTTCAAATATCAACTATTAGATTTCTTATTGAGAAATCAATTTTTTGGTTGAAAATTGAACTTTTTTGGTTGAAAATTCAACTACTTAGTTGAAAGTGGAAGAACTATCTTAAAAATTCATCTGTCTGGTTGAAGATTCGTCATTCAAGTTGAAAATTCATTTTTTGGTTGAAAATGTAACCATTTTGTCGAAAATTTGTCTTTTTCGGTAGAAAATTATTCATGTGTTTAATTTAATCAATTAATGTGTTTAACTTAGGAAGTTTTGACAAATTATTACAGAAAAATTCTTAAATATTTTAATTATCACCATCGAATGACTAAGTAAATTAATAATACTAAAAACATTCTCAAGTCCATGAATTTGAATAATAATTAAATTATTATTTTATCTTCATACTTAGTGCATATTTAGTATATTAATAAAAATTATGGAAAAAGCTTGATTTAAATCAGTATAAATCCAGTGCTTTAAAATTTATGTTTATACATAAAAAAACATGGTGATTTAATTTTATATTACAATTCAAAAAAATATATGAGCACGCTCGAAAAAAATACCCTGACTTCAAAATAAATTCACTGTCATTTCCCGGTTTCTCCAGGAAAATTATAACAATAAATTATTATAATTACTATAATTACTAGATTTCTCACCATCTCGGTTTTTCCTCTGAACGCTGCCATAAGGGAACAAATTCTGCTTGTACAATTCGGCTAAAAAGCTCAGGACGCCTTTGCTAAGACCTACAATTTCAACGGCCGAGCCATCTCTAGGTGTCGCGGGCTTTCCTTTGTTGCCTGCCTTTTCGGAAGATCCCATTTTGTCCATCCAGGTTCCACAGTTAGCTTCGTTTCCACCAAAAACAAAACCAGTGTCAGGATTAACACCAATTTGGTTGTTAAATCCACGATCAGTCATGTGCTCATCGATCTGTTTTCCTGCATTTCTTTCTCTAAAGCAGAGTCCTTGGAAGTGAACTGTTAAAGCTTCTTGGATCACGTCGTGCAAGGGCTGGTCCTAAAAATAATAAAAAATAAAAAAATAATTCTCTCGATTGAAGATAAAATCTGTTTTACTTTGCGGAAAATTGAAAACGTACCACTTCTCCTGCAGGTAAAGCTGGAGAATCATCAGTTGGATAAAGTCTTGAAACTTTGTCCGAAAGAAGCTTTAAACCATTGGGGACTTCTTGAACGTAACACTGAACGGTGTAGAGCCACCACCAGATCGCATCGCGACAATTGTACCTGGTATATTTGAAATGGAATTTGATTTTAAATGGAAAATGTTTAAATATCAAATGCATCTGACAAGCCCAGTTCAATTTTTAACCAAAAGAGACGACTTTTTAACTAAAGATTTGAATTTTCTAGTTAAAAATTCGAATAATTAAAAAAAAGCTGACTCTTAAACCCGAAAGATTAATTTCCAATCAAATAGCTAGAAGAAAAATTTAACCATACAGCTACATTATTTGAAACCAAATAATTGAGAGCTCTCAAGCAAAAGAGACAAATTTTTAACAAAGTAATTGAAATTTTAGCAAAATAGTCGAATTTGAAACCAACGGGTCGACTTTTCAAACAAAAAAGCTTAAACTTCAACCAGTCGAACTTTAGAACCAAGAAGACAATTTTTTTAACAGACAGTTGAATCATCAATCTGAAAAGTTGAATTTTCAATGAAGAAAGATGAATTTTCAACCAAACGAAAAGAATTTTGAACAAAAGAGTTGAGATTACAAAGTTAAAACGTTAAACAGTTTAAAAAACAGTTAACTTTTAAACCCAACAGATTAATTTTTAATCAAATAGTTTAATTTTCAAGCCAAGAAGACGTTTTTTTGAAAAACAGTTTAATTTTCAACAAAAAAAAGATAATTTTTAACAAAGAAAGATGACTTTTCAACCGAATAGGTGAATTTAAAAAAAATGTCAAGCTAAAAGATGATATTCTTTAGAAGACAGTTGAATTTTCAACGAAAAAGTTCATTTTTAACAAAGAAAGATGAATTTTCAAACAAAAAGAATGACTTTTACACCATAAAAGATGAATTTTTAACAAAGGAGTTGAGTTTTCACGATAAAAAGTCGAATAGTTTTAAAAACAGTTGACTCTTAAACCCGAAAGATTAATTTTCAATTAAATAGTTGAGTTTAAAACAATAATTTTCAACCATAGAGTTGCATTATTTACAACCAAATAGTTAAGAACTTTCAAGCAAAAGAGCCGAATTTTTAACAGAGTAATTGAAGTTTCAGCAAAATAGTTTAATTTAAAACCAAATGGTCGACTTTTTAAACAAAAAAACTTAGACTTCAACCAAATAGTTGAATTTTAAAGCCAAGAAGACAATTTTTTTAAAAGATAGTTGAATTATCAACTCGAAAAGTTGAATAATTTCTACAAAAAAGATCATTTTGTACGCATAAAGACGAATTTTTAAAGAAATAGTTGAATTAAAAAAAATTAATATTTTTTAAGCAAAAAAAAACGAATTTTTTGAACGCAGCTAAATTTTCAATCAAAAAATTTAATTTTTAACCAAAAGAGACGCATTTTTAACAGAAGAGATCAGTTTTTAAGTTAAAAGCTTAAATAGTGTAAAATACAGTTATCTTTTAGACCCGAAAGATTAATTTTCAATCAAATAGTTGAATTTTTAAGCTGAGAAGATGATTTTTATAAAAGACAGTTGAACACTCAACAACAAATATAATTTTCAACGAAGAAAGATGAATTTGCAACCAAAAAGGATGACTTTTACGCCATAAAAGATGAATTTTCAATCCATAAGAACGAATTTTTTATCCACAAAGATGAATATTTCACAAAAATTTTAATTTTTGATCAAAACATATGACTTTTGAACAAAATAATGGAATTTTCAATCAAATAGTTGAATTTTCCCGTCAAAACGACGAAATTTTTAGAAGACAGTAGAATTATCATCATGATAAGTTGAATTTTTAACAAATAGATCACTTTCAACCAAGAAAGATAAATTTTTAACCAAATAGTTGAATTTAAAAGTATATATACATTTATTCAACCTTATATTTGCCTTTACAATCTTTCAATCAAAAGAGATGGATTTCCAATAAAATAGAAGAATTTTTAAACAAATGGTTGAATATTTATTCCCAGAAAATGCATTTTTAAAAAAAGAGTTAAGTTTTCAAGTTAAAATGTCGAATAATTTAAAAAACAGAAGACTTTTCAAACCGAAAGATTAATTTTCAATCAAATAGTTGAGTTACAAAAAATAATAATTTTTAACCATACAGTTGCAATTATAACCACATAGTTGAGAATTTTCAAGCAAAAGAGGCGAATTTTTAAAACCGTAATTAAAGTTTCAACTAAACAGTTAAATTTTCAATCTAAAAAGATGAATTTTCAACTTAATGATCGACTTTTCAAACAAAAAAGCTGAAAATTCAATTAACTATACGAATTTTCAAGCTAAGAAGGCGATTTTTAAAAAGATAGTTGAATTATCAACCTGAAAAGTTGAATTTAAAAAAAAAAAAAGATTATTTTCAATTACGAAAGATGAGTTTTAAACCAAAAAGGATTACTTTTTCACCGTAAAATATGAATTTTTAATTCATAAGGACGAATTTTCTATCCATAAAGATGAGTTTTTCACAAACCAGTTTCATTTTTCATAAGAAAATATGATTTCTGAACAAATTGAATTTTCAACCAAATTGTCGAATTTTCTAGCCAAAAAGATGAAATTTCTAGAATTAACTTCAATTATAATTCTGAAAAGCTGAATTTTCAACAAAGACATAGATCGTTTTCAACCAAAAAATATGAATTTTTAACCAAATATTTGCATTAAAAACTAAATAGGAATTTTTGATCCAAAAAGATGTTTTTTTTTTCTAATCCAAAAAGGTGAATGTTCAACAAAAAAGACCACTTTCAACGAAGAAAAATAAATTTTAAACCAAACAAATTAATAATCTGGTTTGATTTAGGATTTAACTATTTTTTGGAATATTCATCTTTTTTGTTTAAACATTAACTATAACATTTTCCGTTGAGAATTCATCTTTGTTGGTTAAAAGTGCAACTACTTGGTTGGAAGTTGAACTACTTGGTTAACAACTATTTTTTTTTTAATATTTATAATTTTTGTTGCAAATTCATCTCTTTGATTGAGAACTGAACTATTTATTTGAAAAAAATTTTCTTGTCGAACATGAATTTTGTTCTTGAAAATTTAATTATTGAATTTTTGATTAAAAAGTTATATTTTTTATAAGAAAAATTCGACTATTTGGTTGAGAAACGATGTATTTTATCGAAAATTCATCTTTTTGTTTGAAAATACAACTATTTTGTTAAAAATTCATGTATTTTATTGAAAATTCATCTTTTTTGGTAGAAAATTCATCTTCTTGGTTGAAAATAAATATTTTTGGTTAACAATTCATCTCTTTTAGTAGAAATGTCTTATTTATTTAATTAAAACCCAACTGTTTGGTTCAAAATTAATCATTTGTTTTGGTTTAGGATCCAACTATTTTGTGGAATATTCAACTCTTTTGGTTGAAAATTAATTTTTTTAACTGAAAATTTAACTATTCTATTTTTGATTAAAAGTTTATCTTTTTCTAGTAGAGAATTAATCTTTTTGGTTGAAAATTCAACTATTTTGTTGAAAATTTAACTATTTGTATGAACATTTAATTGTTTCACTGAAAGATCATGATTTTGAATTGAAAATTCAAAATTTTTGATGATTTTTTTGTCTTTTTTGACTGACAAATCTTTTTGGTTAATAGTGCAACTGTTTTGTAGAAAAATTTTATTTTTTTTGTCTGAAAATCAATCTGTTTTGCTTGAGGATTCAACTAATTTGTTAGAAATTCTGCAGAGCAGGCCTGTAAATAAGGAAAACTAAATTTGATAGACTTACCTTGCATTTTTACCTCCGTCGAGCAAATTCGGGATCAAGCCATGTCTGAGAGTTCCAGCATATCCAAGAATAATAAACCTGGCTTCTTCTTGTCGACCAGTCAATAAAAAGAGGCCTCTGAGGGCGATAAAAGTGTCTCTTCCCCAATTTCTCATATAACCTGATGCGAAGTGCGGCAATCCAGCGGACAAAGTTAAACAAATTTGTTCAGCGTTGCCATTTGTCTGCCTTGTTTTTGGTTTTGGCGGATCCAAACTAGGAGACAAATTTGGAAGCTGTGCTGACATTACTGCGCCACCAACTTGCACGGAAACCAGGGACAAAAGTTTGATGAAGGTTGATCCATCCTTCACGAAACTGGAAAATTAATTTATCATTTCAGTGTAGGAAAAGGAATAAAATTAATGAAAAGTAATTTCCAGTATGCCAGGGTTCACAGTCTTTCCCTTATTCTCGAAAAGCTTCCCCTTTTTCAAAAAAATTGTTCTATTCAAAGCTATAATATGCCACTGCAAGTAGTAAACGTTTTTTTTACTTACAGAATTATCTTTTGTAATTAATTAAACTTTTTTTAATTTGAATAATTTCAAACTAAACTATTTAAGATTTAAATAAACTTTAAAGCTGAAATATTTTTTTGCTGAATCTATACAAATTAAATATTTTTCAAATTAACTATAATAATGTACGATGGTCTGTCCGTTCAAATAAAAATTCTTTATATTGTCATTATGGAAGACATATTGTAACAATTATTAATTCTTTGTAAGGAATAATTAAATGCAAACTCGATTTTTACTAATTACCGGGACGTCTGAAAAATCCAGCAAAATAAAATTCCTGACACTATAAAAATCCCGACAGGAAATTGCCGAATTATAACATATCCTAACTAAGAAACTCCCGAATTTGAACAATTAAACATTTTTGTTCAATAAATTTTACTCATTTATTAAAAAAACAATGATTAAATATTTCTATGAGAAAAAATATTTTTAGTTTTCAAAGTTTCTAAAATTATTCCTTGAATTTAAAATAACAGTAATTGAAAAAAAATTTCATCCAGAAATATATTTTTTTCAATTATTGTTATTTTGAATTCAAACAATAGTTTTGGAAACTTTTAACATTAAAAATATGTTTTTTTACTAGAATAATTTGATTATTGTGTTTTAATGAATAAATATATAAAAAAAAAGTTTTTCATTGCGACGACTGAAAAATCATGAAAAATAAAATTCCCGACAATCTGAAATTTCCAAACAATAAAAATCTCCCAAATAATATAATTCTTAAATATAAAGAATTTTATAAACTGTCGGATATTCCATTATTTGGGAATTTTGTTATTCGTGTATTTCCCAATTCGGTAATATCACCAATTGTTCGAGAATTTTGTTATTCAGAAATTTTCCGATTCGGGAATCATATAATTCGGAAATTTTATTATTCGGGAATTTTATTATTCGGAAATTTTACTTTCCGGGATTTTTCAGTTGTCCCTGATAAAAACTAAATAAAAGCCTGTCCTTTTCCAAAGAGATCTGAATTGCAGAAAAAAACTTATTTTTAATTGATTTCTGCAGGTAGTTTTCATTTATATGAAGATATACAAGTAGAAAAAATTATTCATAATATTTTTATAAAGTTTATAAAATGATTACAATTGAACGATTTCAAAATTAAACCCTTAAAATTGAGCAATTTCAAATTTATTAACTGTAAAAGCGAGTCTAAAAACATAAACCATTTTTATTAAATATTTTAAAAACGTAACTACTTAAAATTTAATGTTTGACTGCAGAAGAACATCTAAACGATTTTCAAACTGAAACATTTAAATGTTATGATTTTAAATTGTAATCACGTAATTTTAACGAATAAATGAACATAATACATTCTACAAAGTTGAAAAAATAATTTTTATCGATTTAATTACACAATCCTTATTTTAAATTTTGAAAATTTTTTAATTCCATAGAAAATATCGATTAAAAACCTGAAAGGTACATTTTTATGAAAAATTTATCTTATCAGGCTGAAAATTCAACTCCTTGGTTAAAAGGTGAACTACTTTATTAAAAATCAATTTTCTTGGTTGAAGATTCATAATTTTAGTGTAAAATTCAACAATTTTGTAGAAAACTCAACTGTTTTGTGGAAAATTAGTTTTTCTAAATTGAAATTTTTTTTTAATGAAAATTGAACTAATCTATTTTTGATTAAAAGGTGATCTTTTTCAGACTAAAAACTCAGCTATTTGATTGAAAATTCGTTTTTTGTTGTTGTATAAAATTAATCTTTTTGGTTGAAAATGTAAGAATTTAATTTAAAATTTATGAATTTTATTGAAAATTCGGCTTTTGGTGACAAATGAATTTTTCGGTTAAAAATGCTACTGTTTGGTTGATAAATGATCTGTTTTAGTTGTGGATTCAAGTACTTTGCTGAAAATTCGTATTTTTTGGTTAAATCCAATTGTTTTTTAATAAAAAATAACATCTTATTTTGTTGGAATATCAATTATTATATTTTTGGTTGAAAATTCATTTTTCTGTCTCAGGTTTCATAACTTTCGTAGAAAATTCAACTCTTTGGTTGAAAATTCAACTCTTCGAGGCAAATATTAATTTTTAACTGAAAATCTAACTGTTTGGTTGAAAATAAAGTTTATTGTTGACATTTCATATATTCGGGTTGAAAAATCAACTGTTTTGTACAGAAAATTCGTCTTTTTGTCTCATAAATTCAACAATTTGGTAAAAAATTTAACTACGTGGTAAAAAGTTTAACTGTTTTGTAAAAGATACGTTTTAAAAAAAAAAATTAATTCTTTTAATTGAAAATTTTATTTGGCAGATTTTTTAACTTAGAATTTAACTATTTGATTGGAAAATAATTTTTTTGTTGAAACTTCATATTTTTGGGTTGAAAATTCAACTGTTTTGTAGAAGATTCATTTCTTTAAATTGAAAATTAATTTTTCTTAAAGAAAATTTAACTGATAATTAGGGGGCTCAAATTTGTCAAGAAAATTGAAAGGCCTTAAGTACTTTACGTACCCGATATAAAAATGTTTAAATTTGGTTTCTTAAATCTCTGAATTTGCCCTCTTATAAAAATATTATTTCTTCTTTCATAAATGTTTAATCTTTTCTCTATTTTTCCCCTTTTTAAGAAAAAAAGGTCACTTTTTTTAGCTCTTTTTTTGGCTCTGACCCACGGTATGGAAATAATTAAAATTATTAGAATACCTCGACATGGAATTGTAGCATTGATCGAGTAGAGTTGTGTAAACATTAACCAGAATCACGTCGAAATAACTTGGAACCAAATATCGAGGAATTGTCTTCAAAGGCTCTAGAGCTTTTTCTAACCATTCCCCAAGAGGTCGGGTTGCTTCGTCTTCTTCAAGTCGTTTCCACAAATAATCTGAAACCAATATTTACACGTTTAATATCGTCAACGAGAGAAATAGATTTTTTAGTTAAATTGAAAAAATGAAGTCTTTACCGATCAACCAATTTCCTTCCCTCAGATTGGCACATAAAGGATGTCCGAGGTCATTATTAGGTCTAATGTCAGCTAACAAGGAAATTACACCTACAAATAAATTAAACAAATTTCAGCAATTTGTGGATTGTGGGCCTCAGACTCAGATAAAAGATACTGTAAATAATGTCATAAAATTTGTTAAGCATTAAATAATAAATAATTATTGGAAATAAAGAATACAAGGAGGTGTGATATGAAAACGAACAATGTTTTTATTAAGTTAAATTTATTTTAAGATAAGATTTTATATTTTTTGTTTGTTAAATTCTAAAAAAAAAAAATTGTTTTATTTGTTAAAATTCAAAAACATTACATAGCATACTTTATAGCCAATTCAATTAATAACTCAGGGTGACCGTTTTAATTAAAGAAAAAAATTCCCGGATTTTCTCCGATTCGAAAAGATTTTTCACGGTCAATGAAATTTGAAAAATCGAACTCTAAAGCTGAAATGTTTTTCATTTGAAGCAATAAAAACTGAGCTGCAAATTAAAATATTCAAAGCAGAACTCTTGAATTTTAAACTTTTGAAATTGAAGTTTAAAAGTTTTTAATTCAAAAATTTTGTATTCGAATGCTCAATAATTTACATGTATAAAATGGAAGCTACTAAAAATTTTCAATCGAACGATTTTAAATAAAATGCAGTTAAACTGCCAAATAAACATTTTTCAACTTTTATAAATTGTAGAGTTCATAGATTTAAATTCAGTTTCAAAAATATAAATCCACGTATCATTTTCAATGCTCTAAATTGAAGAACCAATCAATTAATTAAAGTTGTTCCACATTATATCATTTAAAGCAATTTTAAGATAGAAAAATTTAACAGTTACATTTTTTTATAAACTGAACACTTCTTAAAACTTCTAAACGTCTTTTAAAACGATTCGAAATTTTCCTACAATTTTTCCTAATTTTTTTTTTTTAATCCTGCCAAATAAGAAATTGTTCTTAAAATCTTCCACATTCACTTTTGATAATTTTGTAAATCTTTGTAAATATTCTTTTAAAATTAATTTTTCAAAATAAAAAATCATTTTCAATTTTCCTAGGAAATGATTTTTATTTTTCTGCAGCCTTTCAAAATTCTTGAAATGCTTCTAAATTTTAGGTTCGAAATCTGCCAAAATCTATATTTTGTTTTAAATTAGGCCGTGGGCTTTTTGCATCGAAATTTCGGTACAAATAGCCCGATTTTGTCAGAGACAAAACAGACAAATAGACAAAATAAAATTATTTTAAATCATTTCAAATTTTAAATTAATGTTGCATTTTTTTAAAACTTCTAAATATCTCTTCAACTTAGTCCATTTTTTTAAAGAATAATAGGCGTTCAATTGTTATTTATACATCGAAATTCAACAATTTGACTTACAAATTATTATTTTTTTAATAGAACAATTAAAATTGTGACGTTCAATGTTTATTTTTCTGCATAGTTTTGAATATTTAATTTATAATTACTAATTATAAATGAACAGTCAGATCTTTCTAAATGTTAGGTAATTGTTCTTTTCTTAATAAAAAAATTTCAAATTGAATGGTTTAGAAATGGAATATTTTAGACTGAAATAGTATTGGAAATTTAATAAAAGCCTTCAATTAGGAACATATTTTTTTAAGTTATTTTAAAATTAAAAATAGTTTATAAAGTTTCAATCTGGCATTTACATTTGTTCAACTAATAAGACTTTCCAATTGGAACAGTTTAATTTTTACGTTAGAATCTGGAAATTCTAAAATTGTGAAGTGATTCCGAATCGTCTTGTTAAATCAATTATTATGCACTTTTTAAATCTTAAAGTGCAGTTCAATTTTAAAAATCATTAATGAATTTATATTCGCAGTTTATAATTCTATTATAATCGCAGGCTTTACATTCTTCCCCTTTTTTCATGTTTTCACTTAAAAATGCGAACTTGATTGAACCCAATAAGAAAATCAAACTTCACAATTCATCCTTTTTGGATAGAAAATGTTGTATTAAGTTGGAAATTGAATTATTTTATTGAAAATACAACAATTTGGTTAAAACGTTATACACTTGGTACGAAATTATTCTTTTTGGCTAACAAAACTTAACAATTTGGTAGAAAATTTAACTATTTGGTTAAAAATGTATGTATATTTTCTTGAAAATTCGTCTTTTTTGGGTAAATCCAACTGTTCTTTACTTAAAATAAAAATCGTTTTCGTTGAAATATCAACTATTACATTTTTCCTTGAAGATTCATGTTTTTAGGTGGAAAATTCAACTCCATGGTTGAAAGTTAAACTGCTTTCTTGAAAGTTCATTATTTCGATTCAGGAATCATAATTTTAGTTGAAAATGCGCATTCCTTTTTCGGTTAAAAATTAATTTTTAAACTGAAAACTTAACTAGTATGTTGTAAATTCAAATGATTGATTGAAAATTTACATTTTTGTTGAAATTTAAATTTTTGGGTTCAAAATTCCACTGAAAATTCATATTTTCGACTCGAAAATTCAACAATTTGGTAGACAACTGATGCATTTTGTTGAAAATTCGTATTTTTTGGTGCAAATACATTTTTTTTTGGTTAAAAATGAGAGTGTTTGCTTGAAAATGAATTTATTTTAGTTGAGGATTCAAGTGCTTTGTTGAAAATTCGTTTTTTTTTGTTAATTCTAACTGCTTTTTATTTTAAATTAAAATGTTTTTTTATTTAAAAAAAATCAGCTTTTACAGTTTTCTTTGAAAATTTATATTAATTTTTAGATTGAAATTGTAACACCTTGGTTGAAAATTGAACTACTTTGTTAAAAGTTAATTTTTTTAATAAAGACTCCTAATTCTATTTGAAAATTCGCGTTCTTTTTTCGATTACAAGTTCATTTTTTTTTAATTGAAAATTTAACTATTTTGTTGAAAAATCAACTGATAAATTGAAAATTAACTTTTTTGTGGCAAATTCATATTTACATTAATTTTTTAAATAAAAATACAACTATTTTGTTGAAAATTCAACTTACTGGTTGTAAATTAACTTCTTTGTACAACATATGTATTTTCGACTCGCTGATTCAATAATTTGCTTGAAAACTTATGTATTTTGTTGAAAATTCTTCTTTTTTGGTAAAAAAACAATTTTTTTGTTGTTAAAAATGCGATTGTCTGTTTGAAAATTAATCTGTTTTATATATTTGAAGATTCAAGTATATTTTGTTAAAAATTCGTCTTTTTTGGTTAATTGAAACTGCTTTTCATTTAAAATTAAAATGTTTTTTTTGTTTGATTAAAAATTCAGCTTTTACAGTTTTCGTTGAAAATTCATATTTTGAGATTAAAACTTCAACTCCTTAGTTAAAAGTTGATTGAAATTTTAGGTGAAAATTCACGTTATTTTTTTGGCTGAAAATTAATTTTTTAGCCGAAAATTAAACTATTTTGTTGAAAATTCAACTGATAGACTAAAATTAATTTTTTGTTTTGAAAATTCATATTCTCGGGTTGAAAATTTAACTGTTTTGTATAAAATTGGCCTTTTTGGCTTGAAAATTTAACAATTTGGTAGAGAATTCAAAAATTGGTACAAAATTAAACTGGTAGAAAATTAGTTTTTCTTTCATTGAAAATTAATACATTTAAAAAAAATTAAACTACTACATTTTTTGTCAAAAATGAATTTTTTTAGTTTAAAACTTCAATTATTAAGTTAAAAAATTTAAGAGACAAGGAAATATAAATAAAAAATTAAGCAAGTAAAATTTGGATCTATGATCACATCCATTGTTCAAACTATTTAGTTGCAAATTTATGTAATTTGTTGAAAATTCATCTTTCCTGGTAGAAAATTAATCTGTTTTGTAGAAAAAACAACTATTTTTCTTAAATTTATGTATTTTCTTGAGCATTCATCCTTATTGGTAGAAAATTAATCTTCTTGGTTGAAAATTGAGCTCCTGGATTGAAAATTGAACTATTTTCTTAAAATTTCATTTTTTGCTGAAGATTCATTACTTTAGTTGAAAATTCATTGTTTTTTTTTTTTGGTTAAACATTAATTTTTGTTGAAAATTTAATCTATTTTGTTGAAAATTCATATTCTCCGGTTGAAAATTCAACTGTTTTTTATAAAATTTGACTTTTTGGCTTTAAAATTTAACAATTTGGTAGAAAATTCAACAATTAGTGCAAAATTACACTGTTTGAAAAATATAGTTTTTTGTTATTGGAAATTAATTCTCTTAATTAAAATTAGGTTAAAAAATTTAAGACGCAAAAAAATATGAACTAAAAATTAATCAAATAAAATTTGGAATAACATCACATCCATTGTTCAAACTATTTAGTTGAAAATTTGTCTTTTTAGTAGAAAATTAATCTTCTTGGTTACAAATTCAACTAAATGGTTAAAAATGTATGTATTTGGTGTAAAATAATTGGTTAAAACTTTATGTATTTTGTAGAAAAATCGTCTTTTCTGGTAGAAAATTAAACTTTTTGCTTGAAAATTCAACATTTTGGTTGCAATTTTCTCTTTATTGGCTGAAAAATCTTTCTTGGTTGAGAATTTAATCGTCTTTTTGATTTGGAAATTCACCTCTTTTGTTAAAAATTTCATCTGTTTTGGTTAAAAATGCAACTGTTTGGCGGAAAATTAAACTGTTCTGGTTGAGGATTCAAAAGTAAAGAAATGTAGCAATAAAGTGGCACTGGTGGACAATTGCGAGAGAATAGTGTCTTTAGAGTAATTTTATTTCGAAATAGTAGAAAAATAGTGTCATCGCTCAAAAAAGATTGTAAAAAGATATTCAAAAAAATATTTGAAATTAATAATAATTACCTTGAAGGCCAGCATAAACAAGAGGACCATATCCTGGAATATTATAAACTCCGTAAGTATTTGAAGTTTCGTCTCTTTCTTCTTGATCACAGCGATACAATGCTTTATTCAAGTCTGCAAGATCCATTCGCGAAACGATAGTTTGCAAATCGGAAATTTTTGGTGATGTTATTGTAGTGATCGTGTTTTGTAATTTCTCAAGAGCTGGTTTTATGTTCACGTGCAGCGATACTCTATAATAAAAAAAAGCGATTATTTTAGTAATAGTACCAGTGGTTTAGTCGAGGCGGAAAATTTTTCCAATTATGTGCCATCCATAAACTAAGTTACCAATTGTTCATACGTGTGCTCTTCCGCCCCCACCTGAATGTAACGTAAACGTTTGCTAAAAACGGATTTTACATTTATAAATTTATTTAAATAAAATTAATTAATTCCTAAGATTTCAAACCGAAATATATTGAATTTTTAACGAAATAGTTGAATTTTCAATAAAAAACCAGATTTTCTACCCAAAGAGATGAATTTTCAACACAAAAAGACGAATTAAAAAGAAATAATTTACAACCAAACAGTTCGAATAACAACCAAATAATACACGAACTTTCCAATAAAAGAGACGAGTTTTCCAAAAAAATAGTTAAAGATTCAAACAAATAGTACAATTTTCAAGCCAAAAAACGATTTTTTTCGAAAACAATTGAATTTTTAACAAAAAATTTACTTTTCAAGCAAGAAAGATAAATTTTCAACCAAGAAGAATGACTTTTCTACCACAAAAAAGAGATATCAATCAAACAGCATACATTTTTAACGAATTAATTTTCAACAATATAGTTAAATGTTCGACCAAAAATTATGACTTTAACAAAAGAGTCAACTATTCCAAACAAAAAATCAAATTTTCGAATTTTCAAACAATAAATATTAAAATGCAATCAAATATTTAAATTTTTAAGACAAAAACACCATTTTTTTAGAAAACAGTTGAATTTTCATCAAAAAAGTTTATTTTCAACCAAGAAAGATGACTTTTCTATCATAAAAGATGAATTTTCAATCCAAAAGGATGAATTTTTAACAAAGTAGTTGAATCAAAAATAAAAATCTCGATAAAATCCAAAACGATTGTTGAAAATTTCAGATATCTCAAATCAAACAAAAAAGTTAATCTTCAAACTAAATAGTTGACATTTCAAATAAAAAAGATAAATTCTAAAAAAAATGTAATAGTTGATATTTTAATAAAAAAATATTTTTATTTTAAATCAAAAACAGTCAAAATCATTCAAAAATACAAATTTTCGACTAGTTGTATTTTAACCAAAAAAGATTGAATATTTTCAAAAAAAGACTAATTTTCAACTAAAATGATGAATCTTCAACAACAACAAAAAATAACTTATCAGCAAGGTAGTACAACTTTCAACCAAGTAGTTTAATTCAACCAAAAAGAATAATTGCGAATGAAAAAAGTAATAGTTGACATTTCAAACCAAAAAGATTTTTGTTTTTAAATCAAAAACACTTTAAATCATCCAAAAATGACAAATTTTCGACCAGCTGTATTTTTAATCAAAAAGACGAATTTTCAACGAAAATTATGAATCTACAATAAACAAATAACTTTTTACACCGTAGTACAACTTTCAACCAAGTAGTTGAATTCAACAAAAAACCATGAATTCTAAACGAAAAATGTAATAATTGATATTTCAATCCAAAAAGGTTTTAATTTTAAATGAAAAATAGTAAAATTTATAAAATAGGTGTTTTTATTAAAATAGTTGACTTCTTGAATAAAAAGATAAAGTGTCAACCAAGAATATTAATTTTCTGCCGAAAAAAACTTACACGATGAATCTTCAATTGAAATAATTACATTTTCAATAAAAAAGTAATGAAGGAAAATTTTTTTAAACAAAATAGTTATATTTTCAACCAAAGAGATCAATTTTTTACTAAAATAATTAATCCTCTACCAAATAAATGAATTTTTAATAATTGAGTTCAACTTTAAACCAAATGGTTGAATTTGCAACCAAAAAAGATGAATTCTCCACGAAAAATGTAATAGTTGATATTTTAATACAAAAAGACTTTGATTTTAAATAAAAAACAGTCGATATCAACATTAAAAGACAAATTTTCCAACCGGTTGTATTTTTAACCAAAGAACATTAAATATTTTCTAATAGAGACGAATTTTCTACAAATCCGTTAAAGCTTTTAACCCGAAAATATGAGTTTTTTAAAAATAATTTCTTCCTCGACCAAAGTGATGAATTTTCAATACAAACGGTTGAATTTTTAACAACATAGTTGAGGTTTCGACTAAAAATTATGACTTTAACAAAATAGTTAACTTTTCCAAAAATAATTAGATTTTTAACAAAATAGTTGAAAACAAAAGATTAAAATTCAATCAAATATTTAAATTTGCAAGACAAAAAGACAAATTTTTTAGAAAACAGTTGAATTTTCATCAAAAAAAGTTTATTTTCAACCAAGAAATATGACTTTTCTACCATAAAAGATGAATTTTCAATCCAAAAGGATAAATTTGTAACAAAATAGTTGAATTTTTGAATAAAAAGGATGACTGTAACAAAATAGTTAAATGTTCCAAAAATAATTACATTTTTAAAAAATAATTGAATTTTCAACCAAAAAGTTGAACTTTAAACATACAAGAATAATTTTAAAAATTCATTTTCAAAACCGCCTGACTTTTAGCTGACTAATTTTTCATTTTCCCTGACCATTAATTTTTTTAAACCAAAATTCTAATCTTCTAACATTTTTAACACAATCATCATCAATCAAAAATAAAAATCTCGATTTACTATTTATTTTGTAAGTTTATATCTTTTTAAGGTTATACAAATATAATTTTCCTAAGATTCTTGAGAAAATCCAAAAAGTTTGTTGCAAATTTCAGATATGTCAAATAAAAAATATATATTCAAAAAAAAATATAATAGTTGATATTTTAATCAAAAAAGATTTTTATTTAAAATCAAAAACAGTCGAAATCAGTCAGAAAAGACAAATTTTCGACCAGTTGTATTTTTAACCAAAAAAGACGAATTTTGAACTAAAATGATGAATCTACAACAACAAAAATAACTTTTTAACAAGGTAGTACAACTTTCAACCAAGTAGTTAAATTCAACCAAAAACTATTAATTCTGAACAAAAAAGGTAATGATTGATATTTCAATCCAAAAAGATTTTTATTTTAAGAAGATTAAGAAGATTAATTTTCTACTAAAAAAAAGACTTACACGATGAATCTTCAATTGGAATAATTAAATTTTCAATAAAAAAGTAATTAAGGGAAAATTTTTTTCAACAAAATAGTTACATTTTCAACCAATGAGATCAATTTTTCAGCAAAATGAGTCCTCTACCAAATAAATGAATTTTTAATAAATTAGTTCAACTTTTAACCAAATAGTTGAATTTTCAACCATAAGAGATGAATTCTCAACAAAAAATGTAATACTTGATATTTCAATACAAAAAGACTTTGATTTTAAATAAAAAACAGTCGATATCAACATTAAGACATTTCTATCATCAAAGATGAATTTTCAATCCAAACCGATGAATTTTTAACAACGCAGTTGAATTTTCAACTGAAAAGTTGAACTTTCAACAAACAAAAATAATTTACTACCTAAAAACATGACTTTTTAGTCAAATATATGAATTTTCTATCAAACAGTTTAATTTTCAACCAAAAAGATGAATTTTCAACAAACAAGATTAATTTTCTACCCAAAAAGACGACTTCTCCACAAAATACATGCATTTTCTACCAAATAGTTGATTGTTTAACTTACACAACATACAGAATAATGTTTCAACCAAAAATGGAATAGTTAAATTATCAGATAAATAAAATAATTGTTGAGAAAAAAATTAATTTTCAAAAAACTTGTTAAATTTTCAACTAAAAAGATGAATTTTCAATCGTGAAGGATGACTTTTTAACAAAATAGTTGAATTTCTAACCAAATAGTTAAATTTTCAACATACAAAGACGAATTTTCAATCAAATTGTTGAATTTTTAAACAAAAAACTTTAAAATTCAATCAAATATTTGAATTCTGAAGACAAGAAGACCATTTTTTTAAAGACAGTTCATTTTTCATTAAAAAAATTTATTTTCAACCAAGAAAGATGAATTTTCTATCATGAAAGACGAATCTTATTAAAAGAGTAAATTTTTTAAGCTGAAAAGTCGAATGTTTTAGAACACAGTGGACTTTTCGATCGGAAAAGAATTTTGAACAAAAAAGATAATTTTCAATCAAGAACGTGGAATTTTTAACAAGATAGTTGAATTCTCAACCACAAAGTTGAACTTCCAATAAACAAGAATAATTTTCTACCAATTATTACGACTTTTAACCAAATATATGAATTTTCTACCAAATAGTTGAATTTTCAACAAACAGGATCCATTTTCTACCCCCAAAAAGACGACTTTTCAACAAAATACATGAATTTCCTGCCAAATAGTTGAATAGCTAAATTTTCAGATAAAAACTCTGATAAAAAAAACATTGATTGAAGAAAGAAACGAATTTTCAACAGAATTGTTAAATTTTCAACCAAAAAGATGAATATTGGACCAAGAAAACTAATTGTTCTATAAAAAAAACGAATTTTGAAATTACCCAATATAAATGACCAAGTTTTAACCAAACATGGAATAGTCAGATTTACAAATAAAAAAAAATGTAACAAAAAAATAGTAATTTTTAACAAAATTGTTAAATTTTCAACCAAAAATATGAATTTTCGACCAAGAAGATTAATGTTCTACCAAAAAAGACGAGTTTTGAAAAAAATAAATGTATTTCCAACAAAATTATCTAATTTTGAGCCCAACGAGACAAATTATCTACAAAATAATTGAATTTTCAATACAAAAGTATGATTTTTCAACCAAAAAGTTTAATTTTCAACTAAATAATTCCAGTTTGTGACAAATATTTGAATATTCAAGCCAAAAAGATTAACTTATATAAAAAAAAAATATTATAAAAAAAAATGTCGAATGTTTAATATAAAAAAGTTCATTTAAAAGCAAATAGTTGAATTTTCAACTATATTTATGAATCCTTAATAAAAAAAAATAATAATTTTTCTTACAAAGCA